>JAQFZZ010001739.1:0-10262 GCA_034696405.1 Isotoma caerulea | reverse complement strand
TAATTAATCCGGATTAATTTTAATCCCCGGGATTAATTTTTTTTCTAGCCGTTAATCAAACCAATAAATGCTGAAATAATTATTTTAAATCAGTTAGCTTTCGTTCAAAATAAATAATTAGATAAATTAACTAAAAAATGTACTAGTTTGAAATAAAAAACAGACAAAAAACCTATCTTTTGTTGCTGAAAAATTATTTTACAATTTCAAAAATATGAAAGCAGCAAAAAATATTGATTTTGTACCCTGCAAAATTGAAATGTTTATTCTCTGATGAAACATTTTGAAAAAATACGCTACTATTAAACTGTTTTACAGGGATTTAATCAAACCAATTCTTGACTTTAAATGATTTGTAACAATATTTAAACGTTGCTCAAACATCAAACGAATTAACCCACATATCCTCTCACTCATTTATTTGGTTAAAAAATAATGGGTACCTCATTGCATACTTAATGGATTTACCTGCAAATTTTTAGGACACGGTGGAATTAGTAAAATGAACCAGAGCACGGTATTAGTCAAAAGTTTGCACACACGAAACAACCATAATTTTTTTTGTTAAAACGTAAATCTAAAATTTGTTATTTGGGAAAGTTGAAACAGTTTCAATTAGAACAGTAATTTTTAATTTATAGACTACACGAAAAATCTACACAATACTATTTTCTCTCATGGAGATAATATATTTTTGGAGAAGTATCTGGTGTTTACAGCTACCAACTAGGTACTGAGAAATTCCGTTGATGATCCAGATGGATATTTATTCTTTGAGTCCAATAATTTTATCACATTAGGTGTATATTACAATTTACTCACCTGAAAGAATCCACCTACACTTATGTTATGATGTTCTGTCAAGATAGTGTCATCCTGTCGATAAGTGCTTTATCTATTAATGTTAACATTTGGTAGCTATGAATGATAAATGAATAGACTAAAAATCTTTACATCATCATAAATTAGCAGCAGCAGCTGCATTATGAGAAAGCTATGTTCCTCTGCTTGTTTCTCTCTGCGATAAATGTACAGTGGTAATACTGAAAGCCTTTCCAATTTTTAGTTATTTTTTTTCACTTTCGGGTCGTTTCCATTTAATTTTTATGAGGTATTCATTTGTTTTAGGAGGTGCTCAAACGCACCCCTATGTATTGCAAGCAATATTGAAACTGATCGAGCACGAAAAACTGCCTAGGTCGTATTAAAAATATATCATTTTCCTGCCAATCATAACAACAGCTTGACCAACTTTTATAAGAAGCTAAAGCAGGCAAAATTGTCCAAATCAGACCTCATTTGGTATAGTTGGAATACCTTTATTACTTCTGAAGCTTGTCTGAAGCTTTTGCTGTTGAACGAAATTGAATTTTTTGAATTTTTATACAAACTGACCAATTTGATTTTATTATATTATTGAGATTTAATAACACAATTACCTATAATTCGGTGTCTTGAATGCGCAATATGTATTTTTGAATATTTTATTATTGCTTTAGTTATTTGTGCCCCAATACCTTTATTTGGATTATGTAAGTATTATGTATAAACTATTAAACACCCTACCTTTTGATTTCACTGTTTACAAAGATTTATTGCGTTGAAAATTGATCCTTTTTTCCTTGATTTATTGTACGGATGCTCTTATCTTTTACCTTGATAACATACTTGAAGTGAATTTGGGGAATTTGTAATAAAACGATTTGCTCGATAACTTTATTTGCTCTCAAACCACAAACCACAATATTAATTTTACAGGCTAAATTTGTAAAGTGTAATTTCAGCATCGAAGTAAGATTTTTATTAACTCAGCTTGCGTCACATGAATAGATAATTCTGTTTGGTAGTAAAAATGGCTAATTCTGAATAATTTAATTTATCCTGTATTTTACAGAAAATATATGACCACATTGATTACCATTATCGCAAGGAAAAATTAAATGTTTTACATGTCAAATAAATATTGGTCCAGTTAAACATTAAAATATTTTTTCAATCAAAAACTTTATTTAGTCCATAGTTAGAGCGTCCGGTTTCGATATATATTTGGTTTTCATCAAGCTTTTCATAATGATCATGATAAAGTAAAACGAAGACAATTTGCTTTTGGTAAAATGATAAATTAAGAGTAAATACAATTTTACAATTTGGACCAATAGATAGCAATCTAGATCTTTTAAATATGTTTTTACTATGACTGGAAGGTTTTTACAAAATGACTGAAAGCAGAAAGTGTAACTGAGATATTGAATTTTTTTTAAATTTCTGGGTTGTCAAATTGTAAAGGGGAAAGCATTGTTTTTGTTTACAGTTTTAGTAAATTTAACATATTAATTGAACCGAGTTTAAGCAGAGTATTGTCTAGAAGCTTTCTGGGATATCCTATATTTAAGAATTTACATCGAATTCAAAAATCCCTAATTTTGCAATAGATGGATTTGAACAATTCAGGATTATTCTTAATCCACAAGAATAAGGTAGCCTAACAAGAAGGTGTTTAGGATGATAAAAAGTATCGTCAAGATATATATATATTTGTTCATAGTGAAGTGCATTGGTATAAAAGTGACCGATAGAGAGAATACACAATAACATCATGGATTACAGTAATAGTATTTATTGTTTAATTAATAAAAAGTAATTACAGGTAATTATATACATTTAGATTTTAAGCAGAGACACCACCGACATGTGCACACCTCGTTGCACTCTTCAATCTTCGTACAGATTGTAACATTCGATTTCATATGATACATACTATGAGACACAGATGGTGGCTCATGAAACACATTATTTTTAGGACAAATAGGTAAATTTAGGTTTTTTAAAATTTTGAAACTAATAAATTATTTTTAGACTGATATTTAAATCTAAAAAAATTACATTTGTTTATTCATATTCTACAGTGAATTTCAAAAATGAATGTGTAAAGACTGAATTTTTGAGTATTGTTATCTGATATATCAGTGCTGTCTACAATACAAAAAAATGGCATCACTAAAACGACCTCAGCAAATCATTTCTTCTATTCATAGAGAAAGAATTTCAACTCCTGCAGTTCTGTTAGGATCCGGGTCAGTTCATAGTGAAACGATGATAGCGTGACTTTTTCATAGCATGTCGTCAATTTTTTTAATAGCCGTCAACATCATAGCAGCTATTCTTCATAGCAGTAGCACTTAATGGCAAACAAATTCATAGCGATACTCTTGGTATCAAAACCTTATAAACTTTATGTAAAGGCGAAGTTCAAGATCAATTTGCACAGATACGGCAATTGGGATTTATGAAAATTGCTGATCATTTCATATTTTCCTAAGTAGCTTTTAATTTTGTTAAATATCTTTTGTTGGCCTTAGCTGCAGGTGAATTATTGTTTTAAAACTAAAAAATTTCATTCAAAAAAATACGAAATGTTTTTAAATATTATGGTTACTATTAAGGGAAAGCCATGCTTTGTTAATTTTGGAGGTGTTTAGGGTTTTTCAAGAGATATAACAGACAATAACAAAAAACTCTAGAGGTTCATTGGGATAATTATATGGGCTTAATTGTCTAGCTATAGCGGCTAAACTGAGTAATTTGCGAACCGAAGTGTTCGCAGATTGTGTTTTTATTTCTTACAAGTAAGGTGAGTAATTTGTTTAAGGTTTATAACTGATTTTTGTTTGGTTTCACATAAATTTGCTGTATAATGCTTTCAAAAAACTTCTATCAAACGTTTAGCTACTAAAAAGGCTTCTATGATATTGCTTCGCTATGAAATAGTGCACACTTTTATTAGTTTTGCTATCATAATTCTGCTATCAAAAGGTCAACTATGTTGATCAGACTTTGAAAAGTGTGTGACCGGTTCTGTTAGCAATTGAGACACTACTAGAGTTGCCTTTTGCTATTTCTTTATGCTAAATGAAGTTATTGTTGAATTAATGTAACTAAATCTAAATTTAATCTAAACATAAATCTAAGAATTTTAAATTGTTGTTTATCACGAAGAACTAGGAACAAAATTTTTTTAAAGTGATTTCAACAGTGCGTTTTGCATTTATCTAACTTTGTTTACATTGAACAATGTCGGCTACAAGTAACCAGAGTTTCTGAGGAGATATTCACAGGGGGGGAAACTGGTTTTAACCGGTTTAAACCACTTGAGTGAAACTGTGATGAACTGTGATAGTTGGTTTTTTTGTGATACAACAATATTTATGTTTCTGCAGACGCTACTGTTACTCTAAATTGTAATTCTATGCATGAATATAGCAATTCACAGTTAAGATTAAATTCTAAATAAGATAATTTGTAATTTTAGACAAAAATGTATGAAATACGAAACCCAGCAAGTAACATATATTTGCAATATTTGTGCAATTTAGCTTTATTTAAAACTAGTCATAAACCATTCAAGTACGGGTGTAACCAAGTAGCGAAAGCTGCACGGTTCCATTGTATTTGATTTCAATGTTTTTACATGATATGCTCAGAAAATATATTGACAGTAAGTTTTTCTGTATCTTTATAGGTATATAAACTGCTTTATCAAGTTTGAAATCAATCACACTTAAACCAGAACAATCTGTAAAATTACAAAGCTAAGAAATTTATGGAAAGAAAATAAATTTTTTGATTACCTAAGTATCCTATTGCGAAATAGAATTACTTATGTAATCAAACGCATTTCATTCATTCATACCAAAATTACCACACTGAATCCCTTTGAAGATTAACAAACGAATTCCTGGAAAGATTTAGTATACTTTGTTCCATTTTCCATCCATTGAATGCGTAAATTCGAACTGAATAGGGTGTTGGAGTAAGATGCTTTGAAACTAGTAAAACAAAATCCAGCGAAAGAATGGAGTCTACAATTTATGGAAATTCACTTATTAGAAAATAACAATTAGTCAAATCACAAATTTTATTCCATTATTAAACTATAATTAGAATAATAAGGTAATTAGATATAGTTATACCAGCTAGGAAGAATTAGTTGGAATCTCAATTACTTACAACTCGCCAATCAGGAAAGGTTTCAAATATAGTTTACTCGAATTCTTCATCACTGTCACCTGTAGGATTAATGAAATTTACTTTGGTCCTTGTTTCCAGTTCAGGTCTAAAACATTTATGGCAAATTAATCTTAATCCATTATTGGAAATGTGCTTTATATGCTTAATTAATTTGTGATTATATCAAGGTTGATAAATGCATTAATCCAAATGTATTCCATTACATAAAATTTATTAATGTGAATTTCTTATATGGTTCAAAATTGAAATAATAAATTAACTAATAAATTTTCCCATGCTTAAGAGTCCTAATTTGAAATATACTTACTTAATCCCGACCTTTTAAAAGATCACTATGCCATAAAGGTATTTTTTATTTTGTATTCCGAAACGTTTTGAATATTGATTTTTATAATAAAAATTTCAAAATGTGTTGTGGAGACATTATAAGGTAATCTTCTTACTTGACAATTATTTCATGATTTCTTTGTACATATCATGTAATAACCATTTAAAACAATTTTCAGATGCTTGTTCTAAGTATCCATTTTTCTTCTAAGCCTTAAACTCTCTGATCATTTCTTCTTTAAATCCTTTAAAAAGTAATTATCATACCAGTGACATTTAATTTATTAATTTATAATTGCTATCTATTAGTCTAAATTGTAAAATAGTATTTACTCTGAATTTAGCATTTTACCAAAATCAAATTGTCTTCGTTTTGGTTTATAACGATCTTTATGAAGAGCTTGTTGAAAACCAATTACATATCGAAACCGGACGCTCTAACTATGGACTTAACAAAGTTTTTGATTGAAAAAATATTTTAATGTTAAACTGGACAAATATTTATTGGACATGTAAAACATTTAACTTTTCCTCGCGTTAATGGTAATCAATGTGGTCATATATTGTCTATAAAATACAGGATAAATTAAATTATTCAGAATTAGCCATTATTTTTACTACCAAACAGAATTATCTATTCATGTGACGCAAGCCCTGTTCACCTTATTAATATATTTCTATGCGCATTTCATTCATTCATACCAAAATTACCACACTGAATCCCTTTGAAGATTAACAAACGAATTCCTGGAGGGTCAAATTTAGACAAAAAATTACATACCCAATGACTTTTATGAATTTTCCGGATTTCAGGGGTTTTAAGTGCGGTTTGTCAGGGCGATGCATTATATTACGAACTTTCTTTAAAAAATACGACGTTTAATGCAGTAACCCCGCATATCAATACATCATTTTGTTCAGGAGAAAGTTGGTGACATACGGACAGACAGGCAGATGGACGGATACACCAACAGACCCTTTTCATAAAGTAGCTTTCGTTACTTAATAATAAACACATTAAGAAAGAAACCTTACGATGAATGCAAGTTTGAATTTGTAATAATTTTTGATGGCCTATTCAATATGTACCTTGGCTTATAAACTGTTTTAAAAATTTTTATTGGCAAATATTTTGGTCCGTAAGAAAGTATCAATTTTAAAAATCATCCTCGTCAAAGCCGTCACATTCACGGCTAACCATTCTTTCATCGTCGTCATCAATAATTTAAGTGTCTTGATTGCGAGTTGTATTTTGGTCTCAGGCTAATCAGAGATACTATCGTCTCTATTTACTGGAGTTATTCCACATATATCTCGAGTGATCATACCACCGTCATATTTACAAATTTTTGCCTTTCTTAACCCGTTTTTTAATCACATCAGGGTTAGACGTCCTTCTATCCTTTCAAAATATATTTACAAACAGTCGAATACGATGCTGGCTTTTGATTTTCTGACTTCATGAAATCTGCTGTTGTGTCACCAATCATACAACTATCCCAAACTTATCTTTGCTTTGAAAGATTTTTTTAAACTTATTCCCAGATGTAAGTCAATAGCTTCGTCAAACCTCCAGGAATGACAGCCAACGCCGAGTGCTATCCAGTCGTTTAGAATTTCTGAATTAACCCATTCGTTGGGATTGACCTGGACATCCTGTTGGAAATATTGTTGTTTCATTATGTTTCCTTTTAAAATGACCATTGGTAGTAGTTTCGATCCATCAGCATTAACGTCGAGTATATGAAAAAAATTAGTTTTGTCATTACTAGGAGTATTGATAAAAATATCTTCTTGTCCTCGAAGATCAACAGTGCTTGATCCAGCAATATCAAATGATATGAGAACTTCACCCATATTGATGAGGTTGCATGGATTTATTAGAAAGAAAGTTTTGACTTTATAAAACCTTGAAAATTTGCCAATTTAAATTCATGGTCATCCAGTAAAGGTTGATCTGGTTCTGTCACAGCTGGGAATTTTATATTTGCCCGACGTTTGTAACGCTCAAACCATCCATCAAAGCTTTAAAGTAAGCCAGATTATCCCTTGATGATACAAAATTTGGTATAAGGCAGTATTTCAATCGTTGCCAACCTGATTTGGTGCTTCCATCGTTTAAGAATTCATTTTCGTAATTCTGTTTCTAAAGGAGGCAATTTTTTATTACCTCCACGTTTCGTTAGCTTTTCTGGTGGTAAAGCTGAAATTTCGATTTCCGTTTTAGCTATCTTCTGAGGTAAGATTTATGGATTGTTTTTCCCAGCAGCATTTCTTACAGTTGATTCTTCTGCTTTTGCCATTATCTGAAACACAAATTAATAATGACTAGACAAAGAACAAAAATATATAGCATTTAAAGTTATTTCGAACTTACCGTCATTTTATCTTTATTCTTATACATCTTTCGTCTTTTAAAAGTAGACAATTTTGTCGGAAGAAAATCAAAGGCACTCATATTTATAGTTTTTGGTAACAACAATTAATTTGAGTGACTAAAGTACATTTACCAAATTAATTAATGCTTTTGTTTAATTAATATTATTTATTTAAATACCTTTTTCTTTATGGTAATGTATTTAAAAGTTTTTATCCTTATTCAAAGGTATCATGCTTATGCATGGGGGTGGCTTATAAC
Source organism: Isotoma caerulea (assembly GCA_034696405.1). Lineage (NCBI taxonomy): Eukaryota > Metazoa > Arthropoda > Collembola > Entomobryomorpha > Isotomidae > Isotoma > Isotoma caerulea. The sequence goes on along the minus strand of JAQFZZ010001739.1, from coordinate 2,269 downwards.
CGAGGGATTAGGGTGGTATTTATTAATTAACGAAAGCTACTTTATGGGAATGCTTTGTCGTTATGTTCATCCATCAAATTGTTTTTTGAATTTGATTGACATATTTACATGCAGGATTCAACGTTCAACCCAATATATTTCAAACAGTTTTCTGATTTGAGTTCACAGCACTGCTACATATACAGCAAAAGATAAACACATCATTTGATATATATATATGGTTTTATATTTAAAAATCATGACAAATGCAACTGTCATAGTTTTTTTTACTGCGGCTGGTCGATGTCCGAAAATGAGGTGAAAGGACAACATAGATTAAATTATAAACTTTTAACATTCGGGTCGATCTCGAAAAGTTGATCTAAATGACATAGGGGAATACGATCAGGTATATACTCATAAAACGAAGTCAAAAGTCAAATTCGGAATTTTTATATTTTTGTGGATATTTAAGGGTAGACCAAAATAAGTTGTAACATACAGTTACAAAATTTTGTATAATTCTTAAATTATTCAAGTTAGGTGCAATAGAAACCCATAGCTTTTGTTAGTTGATAACACCCGTACGTGATACGGGCTTTTCATTATGGTTAGGAGTATTAATCCGGTCTAACATAACACGATGAAGTAAGATCGTATCGACAATTTTCCAATCCGGTGCAAAATCCAACAGATCGAATAAACGATCGGAACGTTTAAGTTCAGAAACGCGTTTTTCGTTTTGCTTCAGTTTGTTTCAATTCGTTACAAGCTTAAAAGTACTTTCAAAAACTGTCAGGAAACAGGTTTTCCGGTTTTACCCGTTCTGTTTGCCTATTACCCCTCCAACTCCCACTTTTTTGGTGCCTATGCTTCAAAGAAAGCATGCGGTGGTGCAAGAGAAACCACATTGAGAAAAACTTGTTCCCTATCTTTAACATTGGGTGCGAAATTTGACCTTTGTATTGTAACCTTGGGGTTATCCTTCAGGGCCCATTTCAAAACTCATCCAAGCCATGAGAGTCAAGAACATGTATACCAAGTTCCATCCCAATATCTCAAGCGGTTCTTGAATTATTACTGTGACAGACAGACAGACACACAACACGAAATCATAAAAGAGCTGAGGCTCTTAAGTAATAGGTTGTTACCTTGTGACATCTGTCGTTGGTAGAGGGTGAGCGCATTGACAATGATCACATTTTCCTCCCCATAGAGGATGACGGCAAGACAGGTTAACAAGAGAAATATGCCGACTAGAACAACGACGAGGTAGAAGATGGAGTGTAACTCCCCCTATCCCCCCACTCAATTGATGAATGATCAGGATAAGGGCGATTAGAGCCACCAGGGGCAGTGTGATCCTAAAGAGAATAAAGGTCCACCACTTCCGGTCTCGGGTGGAACGAAAAAAATCCCTTCTCTCCATCCCACTGGATGGTAAAGTGACTCAGGAATCTGTTCAGCTGGTACGTCAGGCTTATCGACTTGTATGACAATTCCATCGGCATTTCCTACCCTTTAAAAATAATCCAAAGTTTTTTTAGGAAATCCGAAGCTTGAGAAACAAGGAGAAAAGTTTTCTGTCGAAACTCATTTCATTTTTGTATTTCTTGAGAAGACAGAAGAGAAATGTGAAATTCAACCTTTCAAACATTTCACAACTCTTTCTAAAGTTATAGACTTGAATAATTTATGTTCACAGAAAGGAAAGTGGAGAATAAACCACATCAAGCGCGGGTGTAACCAAGTAGCGAAAGCAATACACGTTTTTATTCTACTTGAACACTTTCAAACAATACGAACATTTTTAAACGATATTTCATTGTGATCCACTCTTTAAAAAGATACATACAAAATTTATAATGTAACCTTTGACCTCTTTTTGTTACTTTAAAGGTTATTGTGGACCATATTACGTGTACCCATCTATCTCATATTGATCTGCTCGTCAAAACTTTCCCAAATAATATATTAAATTTGAAATTTGACCTTTTTGACATTCGACATTATCTTCTAACCTTGCTCGACAAAAAAATATAACATTTGAATTTCTGACGTTTTGCAGTGGCAAAACCATACATTACATGATGTCTTTGTATTTTGCATGTTTAACGCTTATAACTGCGACCAGAGCGCTTTTTCGCAACGTGCTAATTTTTAATAGTAACCGTCGCTCTGACTTGGCAAGTTTAACACAAAACACAGCGTAGATGTGAATAGATATATATCCGTCCTTTAAATAAATGAGGTGAGTGACAGACAAACGGACAAAGTATTGCGATAAAGT
>JAQFZZ010001738.1:0-10264 GCA_034696405.1 Isotoma caerulea | reverse complement strand
TCAAAGAGCTACCAATTGATTGCGAGTCTAATATTTCTTATTTGAATACCTTCATTAAACTTAATATATTGTTATGTTTAAGTTACATTAAATCAGATAGTCAATTTTTTTTTCGTTGAAGGAAATTCTTCACAATCAGATAGTCAATATTTGTCTTGGCAATTTATTGGCCCTAATAAAACTTAAGCGATTTCGTTGAATGAACTAAAGAGTGCAGTTAGTAAATGTTGTACAGGTGAGATAAAGTAGGAGTGTACAAAATGGCAATGAGAAATATTGACAGGTGTAAAATTATTATTCGTAAGACGTTAGAGATATTACAGGATGAGCGGATGTTCAGTTTGACTGGTTCAATGCTATTAAGTTTGATTATTATTATTGAAGATAAAAAATTAGTTGTTATGAATGCCGTCTTCTTTAGATCCTTTGTTCAAAGTGAATTTAAAACTTATTTCTTTATTCATGGAATTGGAAGCATATTACCTCTTTTGTAATAAATGAAGCGTCTCTCATCAATTTTTTTATTAAAAAAGAGTACCATTCGGCAGCTCTATTATAAATAAAAGTTGTGTTGCACAAAGCATGCAGTCATTACAGCATAAAACATTGTGTATACTAAAAACATTGCATCAGGCAGACATTCTTTCTATTCAAGGGTATTTAGTTGTGATGCCACGCAGACTGACAAGACATAGCCGGCCAGGGGCGATAATTTTAACCTGACGTGGTAAAAAAATGTTTCTCAAAGTGTTAGAAGTTCATTTAAAAAGTCTTTAATACTCGTTAGCTGTCACGTCCTCAGCTTTAGAGCAATGAACTAAGATTTTAATTAAAACTAGAACTGACAATTAGAAAAATGTCCCACATGTATGACATGGTCAACACTTTAAACACTTCAACACCATGCTGAGGACATTAATTACACATTCAAGTAAATACAACGATACATTTGTATTTATGACAAGCACTGAACTAATGCATGACTTTATTATATCGTGTATGGATAAGCAAAACAAATGCACATAAAATTATACTAGCTGATAGCACATTGCAGCTTATATTAATTGAATTGAATGAAGTGTGACACTAGATTAAAATGTTCTCAATAATTAAGGGCCAGGGTCATTACTTTTTAAACTAAACTATGCAATACATTATCACTTTATAATACGTAGAAATCAATTATTGAAGTGTTGCATAAATTATCAGCTATGCTTTCAATAAAATAAAAGTAGAATTGATGTAAGTTCATTAGCTGCAATTTCTTGACCTGATAATTAGTGCGAATGTTGGTCTCTTGTGATATAGATCATATATGTGCTGAAAAGACTATAGATATTGATATGAAATTTTGAAATATAGCCGATCTGAACTACAATTTGCTACTGTTCAGTTTCCAGCAAGTTCTAATCGAGATTTCAATATTTCGAAAACGAAAGTAGCTTAAACATATAGTGACACTATATATGCTACTTACCAAAACTTAACAAGAATTACTAACACACACATAAGTAAAAACATTTTTTTGCACTTCTATGTAGATCAGTGGGTTCAAAACATCCTTTTTTGCTCTTTTGTTCTACTCTTTTCTGAAACTCTTATATAAAATGCTCGTGTCCATTCTGTACATCCTACAAAATTTAATTTGACAGCTTCAGGAACAAAACAGATAAATGCGTACAAATTTTAATTTCAGAACATTAAGTTTTTAGCTGTTTATTGTGGACGAGCTGGATATTCAGTTTTATGCAATTAGGGGCCCAATTTACCTGTCATGGAATATACAGATATTTCCAGTAGTTTTATTCTTGTAGTTTTTACTAAAGGAAATTACAAACGAGGAAAACATGCTCTCAGTAATTAAAGTCCTTTTTTTGTAGCTATTATAAATTGGAAGCTACAGGTTGCATTTTATAATTCATAGAAACCGAACATTTACAAATTGTATTCAAATACTTATGATAATTGGGCTTTTAGCTTTGTGACTCACTTTCGTTACTTACTTGACCTAGACAAAGACGAAGAAAAATAAAAATACACTTCCAAGTGCTTAGCTTAAATGGTTATTTGTCATCATCAAAATAATTAAAAATTACTTACTACAAGCACACAACTAGCCTAAGGGGAATCTGTGAGAACTTTCTTAATTGAGTTGGGGCACTTAAAATATGTAATTCTTCATTTGGTGCCAACAAAGGTATTAAATAATACCAATGACATAGTAAACTTAACTTATATATCTGAATAAATATTCTCATGGTATGGTTCATTATTCCAGAATGCGATACTTATACAATACAATGTCTTGTAAAGTTGGAAAGTTCCACATCCACATGTGGATCGATATGTCAGAGTAACGCTTGCGTGTATACATATTCGACCAGGTTTTCCTCAAACAGCTTGACGATGTTTCTTATAAGGATCTACGTAGTGTAATGTAATTGTGTCATAAATAAGCTCTGAATATTATGTCATAAATATTACCACCGTTAACTATGGGATTGGAAGAGAATTAACATACAGGGATTAACCAAAACCGCAACATTTGACTGATTGTCAGATAAATGAAGAATAAATTGCAGTTGGTATGTTCCAATACTACTTGAAGACCAAGTCCAACTGCTGTCGTTGTTCTCCCTCCCTTCTGAAACTCCTATTTACTTACTCGATACCTCGAAGAAGTTTCCAAGCATATTGGTAAGCTGAAAATAAACTATTCTAAATAAATAAAAGCCTTCGATTTATTTGCCCACATTATAGAATGAAATCGTGATTTCAATTTTGACTTATTTGTTTTATTTAAAATTGGTCAGGAGATCATAGGTTGCAGAAATCTGGATCGATTGGGGTGGATAACAAAGACACGTCGTGAGGCTACTTTGTGGCAGAACATTAATAACTTCGTGAATGAGTTTACCCCTGCTGCTACTATTGCTGACAGATTTACCTTCCTACTTACAGCTAGATACAATTGAATGAATTACTTTTGATTCACTTCCACCAAGCCGATTTTCTTAAATTATGGGCAATGCTGATACAAAGTTACACTTTCGCAAGGCATTTGTGGAGCTTGCAACCAAAACTAAGGTTAGTTATTTTATGATTTCATCCTGACTTTTTAACTACCTTAAATTTTGGTAAATTATGCCACGTATAGAAGAGGCATGAAAAGTGTCGAAACTGAACAAAGATATGCAAAATCAGATTTAACGGCATAATTTATGATCCAGATGGGTAGATCTTTGATCGCCTAAATCTCTTCAATAACAGTAAATTGTTTCTTAGTTTTTATACTAATTATAACTAAGCTACTAATAAATTAGCTGAGAAATGATGAGTTGCATTTTTTACAATACTAAGGAAGTTTATTAGTGAATTTGCTGAATAGTAAGGTTAAGGAAGACTACATTATTTGAAGTAGCTACCTAAATAATTAATTAACATAATAGGTATTCTTGACATGCATACATCAATCATTGAATATTCACGTGCTGTCATAAATTGTTAGCTAAAATGCCAAGTAAGCAATACTAATCAGTTCAGACTAAAACACCACACCTTGGAATGTTACGTGCCGTTCTATGAAAGAAAGAATTACATGCGTTCCTCAGCCTTTTGTATTCAAAGTATTTGTGATCAGGCTTTTCTCATCTTTATCCTCTGCTATTATTTTTAATCTCGTAAATTGTAAGAACGGTGACGGCACAATAAAGCACGATGAAGTGCAGTCAGGAGTTGACAAGAAGTTTGAATCAATTCAATGATCATCGTCACGAATCATGACTTAAAATAATTTAACACAGTAACACCGTTTTCGGGAATTTAATTTGTCTACAGTTTGACTGCTGAGGTCAATGGCAATTACAGCCAACAATAAGTTAACAGGTAGTCAAAGCCAACAGTCATTAACAGCAGGGATGCTGATACGGTAGGATGAATTTTTTACTAGGATCATCATGAATATGATTCTTAAAAAGGATTGGGTGTGAAATCCTCATCGTATTATTAAATAACTGGTTCTTCTTCGATTCAATAGTTTTCATGTAACTGTGCAGTTTTGGACTAATCTATAATTTGATTTAATTTTGTCATTTATACAGCCCGAGGATCCCAATAATGATGAATTTTGGGATCAGTTCTGGTCAGATTCGGCTGCAAGTCCTCATGATGTTTTTACTCTGATACCTTCCAATGAAATTCGACAGCTACGGGATGAGTCGCCAAATAATTTAGCTACGCTTTGTTACAAAGCGGTTGAAAATTTGGTCAAAGCAGTTGACACAAGTTGCAGAACCCAACAAGATCAACAAACCGGTAATCATTGGTTGATACTCAAATATTTTGCAGTAAATATTATAATTTTCCTTGTTTGTCACAAATTACAAGTAATAAAACAAATTGACTTCAGGTTTATTGCTTTATATTTTGAAGTTTATCGACTAATTGTAAGATTTGAGATCGATTGACATGAAACATAATAAGATGAAATTCTAGAATAAAGATGAGATCACTGACTGAGTACAATCAACTTTATTAAAATTCGCCGAGTGATTTATCTCCAATATTTCATTTCAGCTCTGAACTGCATTCGTCTTTTGACCCATATCATCCCTTTCATGTTTGAAGATCCAGACTGGCGAACATTTTTTTGGTCAAGCCTTCCAAGTGGACATCCTCAAGATGATGATGACACTATGCCCCTTGCCAAAGCACTTGTCAGCGCTTTATGTGTAAGTTTTTAGACATTCACTACCTTGATGCAAACTGCCATGACTTAATGGGATCAGTATGTGAGATAAGATGTAACCTTTGCACAGCAAGATTATCTTAATAGCATAATGAACTATTTTTTATTTTATCAAGAATAACCTGCATAAATTACAAATGCCTCTCCTAGTATTTTACATATTCACAATTATTTGCCCTCCACCATTTCCTTTTTGCAAATTTCTGTTTAACCCTGGCATGAAATTTATTTGCAAATAAGATAAGAAAATAAACGGGTACAGTTATTTTTGTGAAATACACATTCTAAGGGCGTAAACACATCAATCAGGTTTTTAAGTGATGTCTGATGTGCGGTTTTTGATGGGTAAAGATATGTGTACCCATTACCAGGGTCAGGCTTCAGTTTGATGCAATTACATTATTATAATGAACTCTTATGTAAATGTTTACAAATTTTATTTTTTATAACTCTGATAGGATTTGCTCTTCTGTCCCGATTTTACGGTTGCTTCAAATAAAAAATCTGGTCCGGTAAGTCCTCTTCCCACTGCAAATTTTATTTTTTAAATAGAAAGAAAAATTTTAAGGAATAAAGAAAATATAGGTACATAAAAGTTAAGCAATTAAAATCAAAATGAGCAAATTGAGTGTCGATCATAATTTCATAATTGTTGATTTACGCAGTGATAAAGTTTACATTAATTTTTCCTTCGCTAATTGCACAAATTGGTAATTTTTTTGTGTATGATGTAAAGTAAACTGTCTTCTTTGATAATCAGCCAACACCAGTTAGCAGTCAGAAGCACTTAAGTTTAGTTAGCACTAACAAGGTGAATGTTCATAAAACGGTAGGCAAGAGCATTCTCTAGTTTTTGCATTTGATAGACATAAACACATCTGAATCATCACGACATCCTTTTCTTTCGTCAGACAAATTTACTTGATTGAACTAGTGATGGCCCATTAAAGTTTATGTACGTAACATGTACCGACGATAAATTGGGAGAATGTATGTAGAGATTATACGCTCTTCTTTGTACAGTTGGCGATTCCAAAGTTTGCAAAAATTTACACAAAAAAATGTATTCAATTTTTTTACAGAAACATCGACATTTTATTTGATAGTTTAACTAAATAGAACGTTAAGTCCGTCTCAATAAAAATAAATGCAACAATTCAAGTAACTTTAATTTAACAATGGGCTATTTGTCATAAATGTCATCATCTTCATTGGAAATTATATCGTAAGAAACAGTTTTGCTTTTTTGTAGCAAAAGTAATCAGGTCTTAAAACGCATAAACTCTTTTGCATTTCATAACCAAATAAATCAGTTAGCTTGCACTCGTTATTTCATATGTTTAACTTTACCAATACATCAAAATCATCGAATTTAAAATTGGCCAAAAATGTTCAGTAATGACAGCATTTTGTTAGGCATTATTTATTTGTATAAATTATTTTTACAATATTTTAAAAATGTTAGACTAACACGAATTACAAATTTTTTACAGGACAGGGCAGAGGATTTGCAATCCGTTGACAGTTGCGAATACATTTGGGAAGCTGGTGTCGGTTTTGCAACGCATCCTTCTCATGTTCCGCAGCACGATCACAACCGAACGGAAATTTTAAAGTTGCTTTTAGCTTGTTTCAGTGAGACAATTTACATTCCACCTGTAGGTAAGTTAGTTTTCATTTCATGGCTAAGCATAATATTCTTTAATTGTACTAAGAAAAAAACAGATAAGAAGGCATACGTACGTGTTTAAAAATCACGCAACATTCAGCTTAAAATCGGTAGATAGCTATATGCAAATGAAATCCTTTCACCTTTGACGGAGAAGAGAGATGTAAATTTTGTAAATAGTAAAATCCTCTCCTTTTTTGTCATCTTAAAGTTTAACGTATGCGATTCTAAAATTATCTTAATTCTGCACAAACACATTCACATGTCATCTCATCTCTTATCTAACCCAAAGAAAAGTAAAAGTCTTCATCGCTTGCATCTAAATAGCCATTCTCATCCCTAAATATGCAATAGACAAGCTAGAGAGTCAATTCAGTTGTCATGAATCTGTTACATCATAGCAGATTTTGATCGATGACTGTTTTATTATTGTAATTATCTTTGTGCAACGATGTCTCTTGACTTTATTGCTAAAAAGTCATGATATAATATTCGTATGTATATTTATTTAAAATGTTGAAGATGAATCAATGTGACCGCAACTTTATACATACATATTAGCTTGATTCTTTGATCTTATCTTTAGGTATTAAAAGATAAAAAGATAATCTGAAACACGTTTCATAAATGTTATAATGATGATATGTCACAGGGGACGCTCTTATACCTAACAAGTGGATTGAGTATTTCTCATCAGGGGACAATCGTCACGCTCTCCCTTTATTTACTTCTCTTCTGAACGTAGTGTGCTGCTATGACCCGGTTGGAATCGGGTTGCCTTATAATCACTTAATTTTCGCTGACAGTCGAGAACCTTTGGTCGAAGCAGCATTACAAGTCCTAATTGTCGTTTTGGACCATGACACAAACAACTCATGCGAGGAAGATGTAATTAAATTACCATATATTTTTTAAACTACCTTAAAATCATAAAACTAATTTAACAACTTATGCTTACTTTAACTGACGGCTTAACTTAAAGTGAGATTTAATCTGATATCTGTAAAGCATAAGGAAGATGGCAAATTTATATGGGGTGAAATATTGCATGATTACACATTACAAGATTGTCATGCAAGCTTTTAGCCTAAGGATTAAGTGCTTTTAATTTAGAACTCATATCTTTCCTCTTTAAAGATGCATTGATGCATAATTAAATTAAGCAATTAAGTAATTTCTCTTGGCTTCCGTGTTCAACTTCTTCTCTTAACACATTTTCAGACGGCTCCTAATATGGATAATCTATTCATCAACTATATCTCACGGATTCATCGGGAGGAGGATTTCTATTTTATTCTGAAAGGATTCACAAGGCTGCTTAACAATCCATTGACCCAAACCTATCTTCCTAACTCTACCAAGAAGATTCAGTTTCATCAAGAACTGTTAGTTTTTTTCTGGAAGATGTGTGATTACAACAAGGTATAAGAAATGATCTTAATGAATTGCAATGCAAATGATGACCATTATATACTTAAAAGATACATTATTCCATGTCGAATGCAAATACAAAATAAGTCAAGGTTGTTTCTTATCCGTTTATTTGATAGAAATTCTTATACTTCGTTCTCAAGACAAGCGATGTCTTAGACATTCTCGTTCCCATACTCTTCTATCTGAACGACTCACGAGCTGATCAATGTAAGAGAGCAAAAAAATATCATGTCCTAATATTTTAGTTTTATTATCCATAGCCAATCGTGATGTTTGTTGAATTCAAAAATTAAGGTTAATTGAAATGATGATGATAAATCTCAGCATCGCATTATTGCATCAAAAATATCAAAAATTAAATTCTTTAACATCCTTTGCAGCTCGAGTTGGCCTTATGCATATCGGAGTTTTTATTCTACTTCTCCTAAGTGGCGAAAGAAATTTTGGAGTGCGGTTAAACAAGCCGTACACAGCAACTGTACCGATGGATGTTCCTGTGTTTTCAGGAACTCATGCGGATCTTCTTATAGTCGTTTTCCACAAAATCATTACAACTGGCCATCAAAGGCTTCAACCCCTTTTTGACTGTCTTTTGACAATTTTGGTGAACGTAGCCCCATACCTTAAAACTTTGACTATGGTATCAGCCACAAAATTGTTACACTTCCTTGAAGCCTTCAGCACCCCATGGTTTCTCTTCTCATCCCCAAGTAATCATCATCTAGTCTTTTTTCTTTTGGAGATCTTCAATAATATAATTCAATATCAATTTGATGGAAACTCCAATCTTGTTTATACCATTATTCGCAAACGGCATGTTTTTCATGCCCTCGCTAATCTTGCCACGGATTCTAGTAGCATTAACCGATCCCTTTTGAGAAAGTCACCCTTGGTAAAGAAACCTTCGAAAGGGAAGCTTGACCTAATTAAAGATAAATCTTTACACCAATCTCCGTCTTCTTCTACAACATCATTAAAAAAAGAGAGAAAGCCATCAACAGATAGCACGACTTCACAATCGAGTCAGCTTGAGTCTCCATCCATGGAAGGCTCTATTCCAGCTTTACCTGCAGAACCTGGCACTATAAAAGTTACATTAGCAACAATGCCTAGAATTGATAAAATGACTGAACGCGAGTCCGCTCATCCATCACCTCAGCAATTAAATCAACTAACAAGAGGAACGGGGAATGGATTAAGTCCATCTAATTCTGAAAACAATTCAAAAACTCTAGAGGAAGATAATCATATCGATGATGATGCTTTTGAAGAAGCGGATCCAGTGACTAATGCAAATGACGACGACTTGAGTTTAAAAAGGAATATCGGGAAGGAACCTTTGGGTGCTGGTGCTACTAGTAATGTCATATCTTCAGCAACTGTCCAGCCAAATGATGACAGCGATTCTTCAAGCTCACCAACAAAAATGTCACGATCAAAAAGTATGCCATTGTCTCAGCAGATTTCACCAGGGCTGAAAAATTCACGAAATTCAGTTGCTTCTAGTGCAAGTCAGATGCAGAGATCGTTTTCCGTCCTCTCTGCGGGTGTAAGTGCAAAAAACTTTCGTATGTCTTTGCTAATTACACGATTGATAAGAGCCCATTGTCACGCTCATTTAGAAAAGAGTCAATTAAAGGATGACTGTTTCGTATGATGGTATCAAGTAAAAAAAACCTTTGAGATTTGTATCTGCAAATTTTCTAAATGTCACATTTTAAAATCTTGCATGACTTGCAAAGGATGAAGATATTATTTGATTTAAAAAATTTAATTACTACTATCTAGAAAGATGATAATGGGATTTAGGGTAGAAACATGTTTGTATGCTTTCATGTAAAGAGATTGAAATAGCTTCTGAAATATTTCATTTTGGAAAGTGGAGTAAATGATAAAAAATATTTCTGACACTGTATGTTTTACTAATCTTCATATGGAACAGAAATGATAAATAAAAACATTTATATCGGATTTAGAAATCTATTTGAAAAATTATAAAAGCAACTATGCAAAGATAAGCTGCTTCAGAATCTTTAAAAATATCAGTGCGTGGCATTTTAAAACTGTCATTTAATGAATTGATGGAATATCGAATTACCAATCTGAAAACTAAGAATATATTAAATATAGTTTATCTGCTTTATTTTCTGCTCGAGGCAATAACAAAAAAGTTTGACAAGTCAATAAATTAATCGGCAAACAAACAAAGAATGATCTTTTGATTTTTCATGCTGCAGAGTGAAAGTAAATGGATGCCAAGTCCTGAATGGGTGCAAGGATGGAAATCGAAGCTTCCACTTCAAACTGTTATGAGACTGCTCCAAGTCTTGGTTCCACAAGTAGAGAAAATTTGCATTGACAAGTAAGCAATTCTTTTATAATTACCATTTATTAAGTATCGTCAGATGCTTTAT
>JAQFZZ010001737.1:0-10265 GCA_034696405.1 Isotoma caerulea | reverse complement strand
CTAGTTTTTTAATATTGATATGTAATCTACATCCGCATTGACATTTTCAATGCACCTGGGTAAGAAATCCCAGGTAGTGATTTCTTACCCTTACAAAGTAATCTCTTAATCTAACAAGATATTGCACTTAATAAATTGATCTACTTTTTAAGGAATAAAAACATTAATAAGCGCCTGAAACTCCAGCGACTGTTGCACCAGCGCCTGCTGCCCGACCGACTGATGTAGCAGGACCTGTCACACCGGCAACTCCTGCAGCTAGTGAAGCAGAAGCGACTAGCGCGGCAAGTGAAGCTTTATCGGCTCCTGCTCCACTACCGATGCCAGAAAGCCATCGCATTGAGCCAAGACCAAGGGTACCCCGACAGGAGGGTCGCAAACCCGGCAACTACCGGATTCGAAACCCGACGTCTGGCCCTTACGCATGTTCCTCATGCGGTTAATATAATAAAATTATGATTTTATTTTAATTTGTTTTATTTTTTTTTGTTTATATTTTTATTTTTTTAATTGTTTTTTTTGACTTTTCAAACTAGCTGGGTCGTTCCATTCTACAGCCGGTAGAAACAGCCACCAATTAACCCATACAACACATTTAAGATGTGAAGCCTGTGGAAACCTATTTACCAGACAATGGAGTCTAAAACGTCATATGGCATTCCATCCATATTTAAATTAAATAACCCTAACCAATTACAATTGCCTTGAAAGCTAGCCTTGCTAAATTCATACCGACGATATAATTTCCTGGTTTTGAATTCATCTTTGGATTTTGAATCCAAACTCATGTCAGCAAGCCGTTTCTTATGCCCTTTGCTTGTGATATTTGGCTTTGTTTTTAAGGTTTCTGAACTCACGTGGTTATAAATCTTCCTTTTTTATTCGCAAAAAACCTTCTCCTTTAGAAAAGTCATAATACAGAACACCTGCTGAAGTCAAACCAACCTGAGTAGCACACATCTTGCAGAAAATTCCATCTGGAGATCCAGACTGCTGATCTTCTATTGATTCGAAATGAATATCGTATAGTTTTCGATTTTAAAAATTTCATCAATGCTCTTTGCCCGTCCTAAACTGTCCAGTTTGTCAAAACATTGAATGCATCACAAATTTTACATTCCGCACTCATTACACAGTTCTAAATGCATCACACACATTTTGGGCAAAAAAGTTTTAAAATTTTGAAATTTTCCACCATGGAAAATTTTGGAAAATTTGTCAAAACATTTTTAATGCTTCACAAAGTTTATTTAAAAAGATTCATTATAAACAGTACTTTCAAATTTCTTAAAAAAGGCAAAAATGGAAACGCCATTTTCAAAGCCTGCTATTCCAGGCAAGTAGAAGTGAAACGTTTATTTAAAAATGGCACAGATTGAAGTATAAAATAATACTTTTTTGTAGGAAATCAAACTCACTCTGTACACATTTGATGGGTTGTATTCAGAAGACATCTACAGTGCACTCTTGAAAGTCGCAGCTTTGCTTTACAAGGATGTCATCAATGTACTCATACTGGCCTGGCCATGTACTTCAGTAAGGTACAATGCATACAAGGAATGTTGCAAATGCTTGTGCCAAACTCTCTTTCCAGCAGCATCAATAGTGGACATTTTGGATTTTGGTGCCACAAAATGGCTTTTATTAAAATTAAAAAAACAGTAAATTATACAGTATAGATATTTCACAGGCATCATAGTCTTTTTGTATACGTTTCAATTCCAGCCAATACTGCAAAGTTGTACTCTTTTTTTCTTTAAATCTATAGTAACATACAGGTATCCAATTACATAAAGTACGTAATTGCATAAAACGGCAATAATTATTAAAATATATGTTAGTAAAATAGGTTGAACATTAGTCCAAACGTTTAACTCGTGTTAATAAACGGTAGAACTTCATGGGTAAGCTCGCACTGATTCATGGTGCAAACTTTTGCCACGATAAAGACCGCCTTTGACACCTACGCATAGCAATTACAATTAGTAAAACAAAATTAATAAATGGAAAACAAATATGCATACCTTATGAAGGGTACATAGGCAGACAAAATTCGGTTTTATAGTTAGAGATTATAGAATTTGAATTAATGAGGTAAAGTGTCCCATGGCAATAAACGATGTTCCACTAGTGGTAGCTTCTTCAAACTTCAATGGGAATTTTTCCTGTCTGAGGAGGCATGAGGCGATTGGTAGCTAGAGACGGTGCCAATTTCAGTGCTACGAGAAACTTGTTGGCGAAGTCTTCTCTAGTTATTCCATGATCCGACTGGGGAATAACATCAAGCAAAGTTTGGTAGTCACCATCTTGAAAAGTCACTTGCTTGAATTGATTATGGGTAGTGCCGTTGACATATAGGTTAATGCCCGTCTCTCCTAGTTGCTTGACTGCTATGAACTGGTGCTATGTCTTTCAGGGCATTCAGGGCTTCGTCAGCCATGATTAGGAAGTAATCTAGGAAGTAATTTAGGAAATAATTTAGGAAGTAATATAGGTAGTAGTAATTCTGATAATGCATCCCAAGCTTCTAAACAAGGACAACAAAAGTCCAAGGGTAAGAAGAAGGGAGGCAATAAGCCCACGGCGGGACCCGACGACGGTCAACAGGTCTTCGCACTCGTTTCTCATGCCAATAGCGGAGGCACTGCGGGTGCAGCAGCTTCCGGGCAGAGAGTCGACTCTGGCAAGCCTCAAGGGGCTAGGAATGACGATTCCCAGGGTGACAAGAGAGGTGGCAAAAATCAGTATAAAAGTAAGCACCGACGAAGGTGGCTCCATGTATCCTAGTTATAGTCAGGGCTTTGGTGGCCCTATGTGGGGAGCCAATACCTGGCTAGTGCCGCCTATGGGGTTTAGCCCTATGACGGGCTGGCAGTTTACTCCTTACCAGCAGTGAGGGAATCCCCAGCAGCCGCCTCTATTCCCCTTCGCCCAAGCTCCCATGGTGCCTTATAGTGATGCAGTTTATACACCCCGACCTAGACCACAAGGGCAGCCAAGATCATAGGCGATAGCAGCAGCCCCTCTTTCACAGGAGGTCGCTGTATGGACGGGAGGGTCAGCTGGTCCGCGGCCAGCCGGACCTTCGGGTTCCCAAGATGTTCCAATGAGGGGACCAGGTTGGACGTGCAATTCCCAAGATGTTCCAAGGAGTGGACCATGTTGGACGTGCAACGAATTCGGGCATCTCTCGAGGATTTGCCCTCACGTTGTAGAGCAGCCAACTGGCGCTCCTGCGGGGAAGTCTGCACCTTTCAAGTGTTACAACTGTGGTGATCCTAACCATGGATCAGACAATTGCCCGCATCCCAAGAAACAATCGGGAAACTAGATATAGTCAAGTATATGGAGTTGGGTAACTTGACAGTAAGCAGTGAAATTCCCGATGTGAGTGATAGAATATTTGTAAATAATGATATAGGTTTAATTAGGAAAGCCAGGCATGCGAAGTATGAGTTCGAAGAGGAGTTTACTAAATGGTAAATTCCGTTGTTTTTGAACGAATGAGAAAATAAAGTAGAGAGGAAAAACTTACCTTTCAAGGTAAGTTTAGCCTCTCTAAAAATGTATGCAAGAATAATAATAGCAGTCGTGGTCGTGGTTTACTTTTGTAAGAGTCGAATGAAAGAAGTTATTTGGTTTAAGAAAATTAATAAAGGAAATTCGGATTAAACAAAGTATTTTCGGGCATTGTATTATCAAGTTATTTTGTGTTAAAAGTGGAAAGACGATAAAGAGCCTTATCGCCTAACATTTTCCCCACAATAAAGGCACATAGCGTCTCCCAAAACCTGTAAATCACTGGGAAAGCGCCTGGGCCATTGATTTGGGGTATAAATCTATACATTAGAAAACGGATACTTATTACTGTAGAAAATAACCTTTCGTCAAATGTTATAACGTAAGAGTTCCACAAATCACAAAGTTCCATAAAAGTAATAGTGCAACTCATTTCGTCTAAACTATAAATAAACTCTACTTAGTAGTGGAGATGCAGAAATACGCACGACTCTTCGTCAACTGAATGGTTCATGGACAGTAGTATCCCCAGCGTTTTCGTCAGGTCCATCCGGGATGAGTATATCTTTCTTCAGTTGATATTTTTGATGCAAGTTTGATCCTTATTCGCTAGTTGGTTCTTCAAACTGTTGCGCATTGGTCTAAATCGTTAAACTGTAACAGTGTGTATCCTAAAATGCAAAAAACAAACTTTGGCTACTTGGTTTTACATGTTTGATAGGGTTACTTTATATTTCAATTAGCTGTAGATTTATTAAAAGCAAATAATTTTCACGTTTTTATGCCTAATATGAAATAATCTATAACAATTTTGATCAATTTTTACTTTTGTACTTTGTTTTTATTATAAATTATTATATTTACCATGAAAATTCATGTTACGTTATATCGAAACGAACTATTTATGCTCGACCCAATCTACTCTACGTGGGCTCAGGTAACTCGGGAGCGCCCAATTCGCGTCAGTTCATAACAACTGCCTGTGAGTTTTCACGACTTAACTTAACCTAACCCCTTTGTTTAATAGATGCTTAACAAACCAATTACGTTAATTGGACTTATCATGATAAATATAACGGACTGATTGTGATAAATGTGTCGGACTTATAGTGGTAAATATGTCGGACTTTCCGTGATAAATGTGTCGAATTAATTGTGATAAATGGTTCCAACTTACCGTTCGGACTTACCATACCATTTCGGACTTTTACTAAAATTTTTAGTAAAATCAAAATTAATATTTACTTTTAACCGTAAGCGCTAAGTTTCCAATTCTAAGACTCTGCCTCGTTCCTGTTGTTTAGCAGTTTCTGATTTAAGAAACTCTGTTTGAGGTTCCGGAAATATACAAATTGTGTCCACCACTGTTTTCCAAATATTGAACAAACGACACGAATTTAAATAAACTGACCTGACATCCTAAAATTGAGATTTTCGTCATGCGTTTCCAAGTATTTTATAACCTTGTCTAAATCTGGTTGCTCGGATAAATTGTCGTCAACCATTCTTACAATGAATTGACGTAAGTTTTTGTCGGCACAATACGGTTGGAGTTTGGTTCCATTGTGACTCGAACGTCCTTAGCAGTTGTTGGAGCTCCACCCAACGCTAAATTTACTATTTAATAACTTTCAAGTAACTTTTATTCCTCCCAAGTCAGCAATGCCAATCAGATGGCGTATTTGTTGAATCTCTCTCTGCGACAACTGGTTCTTCAAGAAATGTTTCTGTATAGAATTGGCACGCAAGCTTTGTTGTCACTTCAGATACATTTTCAGAATTGTCTCTGTGAAATTTTTTAGCATATCGCTTTAGAGCCCATGCTCTTGCAAATACTTTTAAGCACAACTGACAAGAATGACCTTCGGTTCCATCTTGAGAGTTTTCGGAAACATCAGTGTTTTTCTGTGTATTTGATTATCGTTTTTTTTGCCTTTTGCGGCTTGGCTCTGGTAATTTTTTCAGCGTGATCCATTTCTACAGATTTTCTAGAATAATTCATGTTCACAAATATGATTACAATAGCAGTATGTGTTGCTCTCTCGAGTTATAAATACAGACTGAAAATTTTGTAGCCAATTACAAGTATAAAACTATGCACAATCACGGGACTTAATGTGTTATATTTATGAACTTTTTCAGGTTTGTAATGGAAAAGATTGGAAAATTTCAAGCGCTATATCCCAACAAGATTGACTTGTGCTTGGACAGACTCAAGAGGGCTGGTAGTAATGTTCAAATTTTAAAATGTAAAACAGAATTCTATCTGGTCGAACTAAGGGCTTGAAGGCGGTTGGACAGAAGAGTATTTGTCAACCCCAAAGTAGAGATTCCCATGGGAAGGTGTTCCGATTTGTCAATTGGCAAAGTCACTCAAAGTCGTTCCTGTACTCCGCTTTAAGTTCCAGACAAAGGATGCACAAGATTTGTTTTACAACTGGCAACATCAAGAGCAAGAGGAAACGCTAAATCCAAATTGTGCGACCTGTGTCACATTTATACATCAGTAGTGGACAGTTGCCGAAATTAATTTAAGCTTTATTACAATGCAATTAATTCAACATGTAAAAGAACATGACAATGTTCCCGTTTTTTGTATAGAGTACATGATAGACCAGAAAATAGGTAAACAACTGCCGCAGCATAGGTTAACAGCAGTAGACATATATTCTATATTTATAACACTGGAAAATTTGTACGGTAATTATATGACGGCAATTAAAAGGCCAAACGCTGCAAAAAAAAATTTGATTTTAAAGTTTTGCCACATGGCATTCATGTCTGAAAAAGTTAGCATTAAGACTATTAATAATAAAATATAAAGTGTCAAACTGGGATTGTACATTAGCTTGTTTCTTTTTTTTTCGACTTTTGTATTTTATTTTTAACTCGTATTAGATGTTTATTGTATTTTAAAAAATTCATTCATTCTTAATCTTAGTCACTCTTATTTAGGAATCTACTTGGGCAACATGCATACAAGCTTTTTAGGACAATTATCTTCATATGTTTTTAATCTTAAGTATATCGTATTGAAAAAGTTCAGTTTCATATTTTCAACATTGAGTTTGTAGGTAATTATTATGTAGGTATGTACCTAATTTGGTTAGAAACTGAAATTTTAAACATTGAAATCAAAACACAAAAAACGTGTCAACCTAATTTGGACTGTGGGGCTTGCAACGATTTAGGGTGCACTTGGTTGTAGGATTTCGGGGATGGCACATTATGTGTAAAGGTAGTAAGGGGCGAAGCTGGGTAAATTTCGACTCGAAATTGAAGGTTTCCAGAGTGAATTCTGTCCCGTTCCAAAACAGATGGAAACTGGCCAATCGGCCAACATTGGCTATCTATTTCTAGGTAAGTGTTTTTAAAATTTTAAAATTTAGTTAAATCTAATTTTGTGGAAATTTTCAGGAATATTTTTGGCCCTGAGTTTTGTTTTTTTCCTCCTTTTGTGGATCTCTGGCGACTTTCGGCGATGGGTTTTGGTGACTGGTAGAGCAACTTGGGATCATTTATTTGGTCAACATCAGGGCCAGTGGCGTATTGTCGACCGAATCGCAATCCTGAGAGCAATTGCAAGGAGAGGGGTGGCGCACGATGTGGAAGCTCCTGTATTTACGGCCCGGTGGAACAGGAGCGAGTCTGAAGAGACGGTTGGACTCAATGGGTCTCGTAACTCCACTCCGGACCGCCCCTTCATACTCGATGCCATACGCCCCTTCCCCAACCCAACAAATACGCCACTCCCATAAAATTTAAACAACCCCCCTGATAATGTCCATCAGCTCCAAAATGATGTACAACCGCCCCTGATTCTAAATTCTCCACCCCCATTCGACCCGTTATTTCCCATTGAAAACCCTTTTGCGCAAGATTTTGATGACATCCCAATCGGCCCCCTCGATCCGGAAATGAATGAAATTGGCAACCAAAATTTCCAAAATCAACCCCCTCCCGAGAAATTGGAAACCAATTTTGAAAATTTTAACCTCCCCCCAAGTATCAATCGAACCCCCAACAATTCATATTAATCACCCATTTGACAGTTTAATCCCACCTTAAAATTTACCATCACCAATTATACCCAATTCGATCCTATCTGATCCACCAGCAAATCAAACAACTGATGACATACCCCCTGCACTTCCAACCCCTCCCCCCAATCTGGACCTGGCAGAACCTATTCAAAATTCAAACCCACTTGCTGAAAATTTAAACCCCCAATAAATTAGAGCCCCAAACCAACCGCACTGTGGAATCTTCGCCAGAAATGTTTTCTGCTGAAGATGATGATTACGATGGAACGGAAGTTGAAGACGAAGGCAAAAATGACGACGAATATCAACCTGCTTCGCCCCTAAACGAGCCATTGGGTACCTAAGCCAAACGAGAAGGCTTGCGTGTGCTTCCCAAAAAAATTATAAAGATTAATTTTCCAATTCATTTACAGGGCCATTCACTTTTGCTTTTCTTTTTTTTCAATTTTTTCCAAAAAATATTTATGAGCTAATTTTTAAGCATTCTTCTCACTCCAGTTATTTTTGGATTAATAATAAATGAGTTTTCGTCATAAAATAAAAATTACAATCATGCAATTTTTAGCTTTTTTATTTCCAAATTATGCATAATATACATAGATCTTAAAATGTCGCATTTCACGAGAGTTCATCAAATTCAAAAGTACATTAAAAAGAGTATTAGATTAGTGCGTAGATTATTAAGTAAAATATATTTTAGTACAATAAACACTGAACAGGAGCATAACAATCACCTGAATTTCACTTGAATCTGATTTAAACTTTACCTGAATTTGACTTGAATTTCACATGAATTTGGTATTAACTGAATTTAAATTTGGCTCGAACCTTACATGAATTTAACATGAACTTGAGTTGAATCTGACATGAACTTGACCAACATTTGACATGAATTTGGTATAAACTCTATTTGCATTGGACATAAACTTTACTTCATTCTGACCTCAACTTTACCACGAATGTAACTTGAATTTCAAAAGAACTTGAGTTGAATCCGACAAAGTTTTCACAAATTTTACAGGAACCTTGCCTGAATTTGACATGAATTACAATTGAATCTAACAAGAGTTTTCAAAAGAATTTGAAATAAACTTTGTTTATTTCTGACCTGAACTTAAGACGAATTTTACTTGAATTTAATCTGAAACTGGCATGAATTTAATTGAATTTGACTCAAACTTTATATTAATTTGACTTTTTGATTTCACTTGAATCCAAGAATTTTAATTGAATTTTACTTAATTTTCAAATTATTCGACATGAATTCAACTTGAATTTGACCTGAAATTTAAATGAATTTGGCATTTTACTTGAATTTAATTTTAATCTGGCGTGAGTCAAGTTGAATGGGCATGGAAACATGTACGTGCGTTTTTCAATACAATGTGCTTTATGTGCATTTGATTTAAAGCTTATTGTATTGGAAAAGTTGCCGTGCAAACTCTTCGGATCAATTTAACACAAGCTCCACCCACAAAAAAATCAACCAATCAGAGGACAGCTGTCTCACTTTACCCCAGCCATAGAGAACCAATCAGAAGTTTTCAAAAAAACCAGGACATGCGGCCGCTGGGCGCCCCCACGCTCCCGCATGGATATGCCCCCCACATTAACATGGATAGGTATGGGCATTAACAGTGATAGGTATGGCACGTGCTTAAGCATGTGCAAGTATTTAATATTGATAGGTACGGCCTTTGGCGGTAGCCCATGCTAAAGCATGGGCATACAATTTGAAATATAACATCATTTTTGCATACAAAAATTTAATTATTGTAAAAAAATAGTCCAGGTATATAATCAAAGATCCCACCGCCAAGGTCAAACACAAGGATGATGTCCTTCTCCCTTTCCTTATCAAGTCCATAATAAGAAATAGCGGCTGAAGTCGGCTCGTTTATAATCCGAATAAATCATTCACAACGTTCTAAGAAAGTATCGTCAGATTTCTAACCAGATGTCAGGTTTAATTAAAGTTTCTAAACTATTTGGGGCTATTTGAAACAAATTGAAACCACTTGGAGCTATTTTAAACTATTTAAAACAATTCGGGGCTATTTTAAACCATTTGGGCCTATTATAATCTCATTTGGGTCCGTTGGGGTTTGGTTATAGGTTATTTGGGTTTTTTGAGTTCATGTCCTCCCTGTACATCACAGAAAGCATGCGGTGGTAGAGGAGAAGCCATATCGAAAAACAAAATTTTCCCCTATCTTTAACATTGGGTCAGATATTTGACCTTTAATTGTGAGCTAAGGGGATGTCCTGCAATGCCCATCTACGAACTCATTCAGAATTTGGGGGTCTTTAGCAAGTGTACCAAGTTTCAAGTCGATATGTGATAATGTGATACCGTTCTGAAGTTATCGCCTTCACAGACGCACTAACAGACTGACAGACTAACATGACCGTTCGCATAAAGTATCTAACGATACTTAATAACTTTCACAACCACTATAACTCCAGTTTCCTTTGAGGCTTGACGCTGAGCGTCGTTGAAATAAGCTGGGACCGTTACTACTGCGTGAGTTACCTTTTTATCCAAATATGCCTCAGCAGTTTCCTTTATTTTTGTTAGTACCCTTGATTTCTTCAGGAGCGACGGTTTTTGATGTTCCACCTACTGCCAGAGCTTGTTAATCCCGGATTAAGGATTAACGGGATTAAAAATTGGATTAAGGATTAATAATCCTTAATCCTTAA
>JAQFZZ010001736.1:0-10266 GCA_034696405.1 Isotoma caerulea | reverse complement strand
TTTTTCCGGATACTTTTTCTTCCGTACTTTTTCATACCGATACTTTTTCTTCCGTACTTTTTCTTCCGGGAATCGTTAAAAATCATTGTGTATCGTCTGCATTGATTTTGTAGCGTTTAAAATCATTTTGTATCGTCTGCTTTGCTTTTGTAGCGTTTAAAATCATTTTTTATCGTCTGCATCGATTTTGGAACGTTTAAAATCATTTTGTATCGTCTGAATAGATTTTATATGGTTTGAAACAATTTGGTATTGTTTGCATAGATTTTGTATACCTTACGTACCTCTCCTATTTTTATATATTACTTATTCTCTCCTAGAGAATAAGTAATATCTGCCATTCCGCAAAAACACCATATATCCCATCTTTTGATTTTACCTTGCTGGTAAAATGTATATTTTTCCTTGGTTTTCGTTGTCCAAAAAGTGAATAGGCTTCAACAAGCCCACTTCTTTAAGAAAAATACACAACAATACGCAGAATAAAGATAAAATTGAAGTTTAAAACAAATATGGCTTTGTTGTATAATATGGAAGAAACTGAAGCGCGAGGAAGAAAGATTTCTACATTTATACTGTCCGGTTTAAATGGACAAACTACTGACGGTATAGGATTCCGTTGCAGTGAAAGTCTACTATTTGAATAACTATTTGGAAAACTTATACACGAATTCCTATTTTTTATAATTTTTATTTTACTTATTCAAGAGAATAAACCAATGCAATTATTAACTATATATATATTGGAACTATTGGTATTGGTAACTATATATACATTTATCGTGGTGCTTGACAAAGATGAAATCATTTGCCAGCCAGTTTGGGTGTGTGACTTGAGCGAGGATATATATATACATTGCAATTGATGTATATGCATCATGTACATCAACAGTAGTAAGTTGCGTATAATTCATAAGTTTCATGTGTGTTTTTATACCTTATATAAGCTTCCCACAATGCAGTTGTATGTATATTCTGTCATTTAACTTTGCATTTAAAAACATTTCAAAAATTCCCATTAGTTCACCTACTTTATTCCATTAGAAGTTAAAAGTTAAGGGCAGATAAATGTTTTAAATCGCCATCCTTAATGTTTGCACGAGATTTATGAACTTTCAAGAAATTGATAGTGGTCCATTGTGACAGGAACTCGGGCTATTAAAAAGAAAGTAAAAGACACCTTAAAGATATTAGGTTTCAGGTACAATAATGTTATTAGCAAAGACATAGCATCATTAAATAGCGAAGGTTGTATATATTTTATAAGAATGCTTAGTCTATCTGGGGTACGATTTCTCAACAGACGTGTTCATAAAACATTTCCAAATTACAATTGGTATACAAAAGCTGGATCTCCATGGCTTAAATGAGTTCGAAGAAAGGCCATTTTTGGCCATTCAACAAATGTCAATTTTCACTCAATTTTAACAATATGAAATTATTTTTAAGGATTCAAAGGAAATTGTTAGGCGTGTTATGGCCATAATGATTGACAGAGTTTTTTATAAAATTTAATACGGGGGGGGATTTATTGAGACAAACTTTAAAATTCTGGGGTTGTTTCTTGTAGAGGGTATTTCTATTTATTTTTTCGGGCGTTTCATTTCACGCACTCTTACACATTTTACAGCACATTACTTTTTTGTTGGAATTATCGAAATGAATGATCAATACTACGAACTGGCAGAATAAAGGAATCTGCAACGAATACTTAGCAAATGAAGAAACCTTACAAGAGGAAAAGAGAAAGCGTGATTGCACAAGTCAAACGTAAAACTGATGATGGCAAGATGAAAATGCAAAAACATGCATGCATGCATCTAAATATTTTTAGAAAGGTTTTATTTGCTATTAGCAGCTACTCAAAAATATTAAATGCCGGGGCTTTTTCTGGGCAGGCTGTACTGAAAATAAATTGTCGTTCAACGTTGCCTTATCTTTAAAAATTTATACAATACTGTATCAGGCTCTTTTAAAGCTCAATCTGAAAAAAATTACCTATTTTTGATTTTACTGCCGTTTATACGTAAAATCTTACAAAAATACAAAAATTAGAAAAATAAACAACATTTAAATTTATTTGCACAAGGAACTACCTACCGATATGTTTCAGTTAGGTCTTTAATGGGTTTTTGGGAATCTGTTTGATTTTTTGTCGGGTCCTATTGTTAGTCATAAAAAGTTGGTAGGAAGCCACATAAATATCGGACACACCATCATTAGAGTTCTTACATGTGAAAATTTATTATCTTATTAAGTAGCGAAAGCTGCTTTATGAAAATGGTCTGTCTGTCTGTCTGTCCGTCACACCGATAACTTTCAAACCATTTGAGATAATCGCGTGCGGTGTCTTGCGATGGATTAAGTATTTTTCAAGTACCTTTGGCATTGAAAATCAGCGCGCTTCGACAAAGCGCACTGGTCGCGCTTATGCTCGCTTCAGGGAGCGAAATTCATAAAAATCATATGGCACATGATTTCATATCTACAAAACGTCAAAAAATCAAATATGGTGATTGTTACCCTTTTAAACCACTGTGCGCACTCAAGAGCGCTTTAAACCGCACTAAATGCGAAAAAAATCATAAAAGTAATGTGATACATGATTATACATCGAAAAATTGTCAGAAATTCAACGGGAATGGTTGCTTGCGTAACATAACTACCGTGCGCGCGCTAGAGTGCTTCAAAGCGCTCAAAATAAAAAAACTCATGTTATACATGATTTAATATCTAAAAATTGAAAGGAATTCAAGTGTATTGGTTGCGCGCGTTTCAGAACCACCGTGCACGCTACAAAGCGCTCAAGTTTGAAAATTCATATCTCTATGTATTATATTATAAAAAAATTTTTGGGTGGGGGGCAAAATGTGGACAAAGGAAAAGTGGACGTCATATTAATGGACACAATAATAATGGACCAATTTTTAATAGACAGAGAAAATAAATGGACATTAATTAGATGGACATTAATAATGGTGGACATT
The DNA here is from genome assembly GCA_034696405.1 of Isotoma caerulea. Classification (NCBI taxonomy): domain Eukaryota; kingdom Metazoa; phylum Arthropoda; class Collembola; order Entomobryomorpha; family Isotomidae; genus Isotoma; species Isotoma caerulea. Next base: position 7,279 of record JAQFZZ010001736.1, on the reverse strand, counting down.
AATTAAAATTAAAATATAAATTCGAAGACAAAAACTATAATGGACACAAAATATGATGGATATTATAACCTTCCATTTATGTCATAATATGAACATAAATGGTACACAAACTAACAAAATGTGTGTAATCAGAAAAAAATTGACATAATCTTTTTAGATAATCTATCTTAAAAGATTAACATAAATGTGATGAATAAACATAAGCCACCACTGTAAAATTTTGTGGCTGTGGCTGTACTTTGTTTTAAGTGTAATTATTGCATTTAACGAAATAAGGAGCAGCGTGATATGCACTTCAAAAGAGGAGTTAAGGGCCAGTCTAGAAACCTTCGTATACGTCCTTATGTTGGACGTCCATTTTACCCACCAATCTTTGCAATTGCCTTCTGGAATGTCTACCAGAGAACGTTAGATAAAGTTCCAAGGACCAACAATTCCATTGAAGCTTGGAATAGAAGAGTAGGAGTTCTCTGTGAAGCTTCCCATATTACACTTTACAGAATTATTGAAATTATACGTGATGAGCAATCAGTTATTAACGTGTCAATGGAAGCTCGGCTTACTGGGAATGAGGTTAACGGGTAATCCTACAAATTAGCCTACCACATATATGCCTCCCGACAAATATTCCTCGTTTGGTTTGGTGGGTGGTGAGACCAAGAGATTTACGGCACTATAGATCAGCTATAATGTCAGTGCGGGTTGCTTGGCTTGCTCAGGCTTGGACTTTCTACATTTTTTACTTTTTCCTCTCTCGCTCTCTTTCTCATCATCTTCTAAGACCAAACAAGATCAAAAAGCCCGATGGGCAACTTGTGAACTGAACTTACCACACCAAACTAAACCACAACGACGAAAATCAAACCCTTCATAATAATATAAAACAAATAATGAGATGTGGTCTTATTGCGTGCTGTGACAATGTCCCAAGCCTACTTACTTCCTATGTATAGAATGATCATCAGGGTAGTTATCTATATTGACACATCCTCCTACCAATTCAACCTACCCCATTATTATTATTTTCACCTCTGAGTTAAAACTACGTCCCATCTCTGCCCACTGTAATTGACCCCTTCTGCTCTTCTCTTTCCATTCTATCTATCTCGTCCACCCTTTAACATTTCAATAGGTTGCATTCGCTTTCTCCGTTGTGACTCTCACTCTATAGAACAAGGGTTGTGGGTGGGTGATGATGGGATTGTAATGACTTCATATTAATGTGGTTCATATTAATGACATGTTATTCGAAGAGGAACGGACGTATGGCCCTAGGAAAACCACTAGGATCATTATAAATTTGTGAAGAAAGTATTGATTCTCTCTCTCTCTATTGACTATTGCGTGGGCTAGGTAAGCTATCTTTAGAGGGTGTTGATGGTCCTTTAGTGTTATCCAATTGCCCATCTACAGCCATATCGTCCTCAACTTTTCGCACTTGAACAACTTGAACTCCCTATCACCGGTAATATCTTTGCAATGCCACCCTCAAGTGCTCTTTCGAACAGTTAGATATCTCAGTATTTACTACAAACTCCCGGGTATTAACAAAAGTAACTACTAATACGTACTTACTCGAATGCAATGCAAATATTTCTCCTATGGATTCTTGTAATGATGATCATTGAATGGGGGATAATATTATTGGCTTGTTTAGAGTCAGTATGTATACATAGAGATCAGAGACCAAGATCCTACATAAACTAAAAGCCAGGTCTTGTTTCCATATTCTAGAACTCTAGGTAATTTGTCTTATGGATTTAAAGAGTTTTTGTTTATATTTCACACCTATTTCAAACCATGGTTTAGATTGCCCTACAGCAGCCACTAGACGACATTTATATTTATATAGGAAGAAATGCAAGCACACTGAAAAGCCTCTTACCCTTATGCACCACATTTATTTTTATTAAACTAATTACAACGGATAACAAAGGGAGTCACGGATGAATGGCAATAATATTGTCTTTGACATTTAGACAGAGACTCTTACTTGAGCAAGGATTGGTTTGTATAAAATAAGCATGATGAAATAATATATTATCGTGACCTTTGACATGCCACTCGTATTTTTCAGCATTAATTTCCAATTAGTAGGGCACAATTGTGGCCTTGATAATTTTTACTTGATGGCAAGGGCGTGTTAGTTTTAGTGCAGTTTAAGGGTTTTGAAAAGATATAGACACGACAGTGTCTATATAAAATGCCTGCACAAACATACCGCTACTATCAGATTGCCCAGCTTTATTTCTCGATGGTCCGTCCAGAAATACTGACTTTCTATTTTATAAAATACTCGAGCATGAAAACCCTTCTATCAAATTAAATTTCAGAATGTGCATACGATTTTACAATCTCCTTGTCAAGACATTTGTCAGCCAATGTAATAATGTTTATATCTTGCTTGATCTTGCTAATAAAACCCTACAATTCGACAAATTTTTAAACTGCTTGTAATATTACCATTCATTGGTATTATAAAAGGCAAAATCAGAGACTACTGTGACCTTTGACAGTATCGTATTTCTTTACGTTCATTTCAAAACAGCAATGCCTTGGCACGACCTATGACATTTTAACCTAAAGCAAAAGTGTAATAATTTTAATGCACATGTACTGTTCTGGAACATTTGTTAGAAAATACGTTGCCATTTACATAAATTTAATCAAAACATTGCCCAGTTCTGCTTTCACACTGGTCGGTTTTTGCAAAAATCTGCCATCCAATCACAAACTTTGACTTTCCACCACCTCTAAATATTTGCCAATCAATCGCGATGATGCGTAAATTAAAATTGGCCTTGTAAATAAAAAACCCATTATTAGACGCATCAGGTCAGATATTTTAAAATTTATTCCTGGAATAATATTATGCATATGAATTATAAACGACCCAATATTTACACTTTTATTCACTTAAGGGTAATCTGCACACAAAAAGCAGGTGCTACATTGAAATACTAGCGTGTTGCACCCAATCAAGCAGCGCACACTCTTATTATAAATATATTGCAAAATATTCCGACAACTATTTAAAGATGTAAAATGTGCAAAAATATTTCATTTCTAGTCTCATGTTGGCCCGGGCTCGTAAAAATGACTCGTATGACCATAGAAATTGTATCAGAATTATTTAATGATCCATCGTTATACATATAAAGGTTAGGGCGTTTAACATGGTAGGGATATGCGAAAACAATATCTAGTAAAACAAGAGCAAACCATACATAAAAACATTTTTAAGGTATAATACTTTTAATACATGCAAAGGTTTAACATGCGAAAGATAGATGGAACCACATACCAACGATCCATGAGAATCTCAACTACCTAATTAACTGGTTTTTTGTATAATTTTTTTAAATTTAAAATAATTAAAATCTTCGCGATTTCCAATAGATTAGAGAACACTACTCAAGAAATCACATTTTACGATCAAGCCTATGTCCCATCCTACAGATATAATTTCACATGTTAACCAACAAATCTCACTTAGAATCGGATTCAGTCACAATTAAACCACAAACCAATATTTCGTATAAACCTATAATTAACCATTTTACATCATCATCATCATCGTCTCACACCCAAGCAACTGGATAATCTTCTACTACGACCCAATTGCCAATGGTTTTCAAAGTTTGGAGTTGTGAAAATGCTAACTTGAAGCTTGAAAATGAGAAGTAAATTCCATCGTGGGCTCTCCAAGGATTTCACATTAAAGACGGTGCCATTCTAAATTTGGATCAAATCCCTGAGTCTCTTCACCATTAACAAAGAATATAAAAGAAGGAAACTATAAGGGTTATGGCTGGCAGAAGCAATCAGTGTTCAAGCCATTAAAAAAGCCATTAAAGCTTATAATGATAATGATGAAAATGTCATATCATCACATCCTGAAACAGGATGGACCAAAAATAACATTCTGTCAAAACATCCTTTATAATAATAATAATAATAATAATAATAATAATAATTGTTTATTAGAGTCACGTATTAATGAAAGGATACAGATTAACATGAACACATAAGTTATGTAGAAGTAACCTACAGGTTAACATATTCACTATAGGTAACAGTAAACAGTCACTAGTTTTGTGACTTTCCACCCTCTCTTAGCCACTACGTCTTATAACTAATTTTGGAAAAGTTTGGGGAAAAATTTCAAAATAAATCCATATTAAATCCAACCTTTGAATATTTAACTACGCTATATGGAATACTTCTATGTCACACCTCCTCAACTTTTTGATACAAATGATTCCGAAGTCCCATTATCAACTCAATCTCAGCCTGTTTTTGTGGAAGAAGCGTCGTTAGCAAAACCAAACTTGGAAACTTCAAATTACTTTTATCAATATATTCACATCCTGACAACTCCAATACCTGTTATAAAAATACAGGGTAAGTAAGGAAATATGGATATCTTATGCTTCTTGTGCTTTCCTTAAACGGTTATGGTAGTTTTTTTAGCTTGCCGTAAAAATTCTATTTGTGTATTCCAGCTCCACAAAGAGATATTCATGGAATAAATTGCAAAACTTGATATCAGATGCCTTGATAAATAATTTGCCAACGCCAGTCCAACACATCGAACTACCACCTCGGGTAAAACCATCCAAGCAGGGTAACGTAAACTTTTCAAAGCATGAATTAATCGATAATTCAATTATAATGTTCTCTACGCTAATGAACTAATTATTTTCTTTGAACTCTGATTACACAGTTTTCCATCGGAGAAGGCAGATGACAAAGAGCTCTTGGCCAATTTGGCTGCAAATGCTATCCTAATTTCATACATAACAAATCAAAAGCCGTTGCAATTATCTACAAAAATACCATTACGATCAAGCCAACGTCCCATCCTACAGATATAATTTCACATGTTAACCAACAAATCTCACTTAGAACCGGAGTCAGTCACAATTAAACCACAAACCAATATTTCGTGTAAACCTGTAATTAACCATTTTACATTATCATAATCATCGTCTCATACCCACACAACTGGAGAATCTTCTACTGCGACTCAATTTCCAATGGTTTTCAAAGTCTGGAGTTGTAAAAATGCTAACTTGAAGCTTGAAAATGAGAAGGAAATTCCATCGTGGGCTCTCCAAGGATTTCACATTAAAGACGGTGCCTGAGACGGTGCAATTCTAAATTTGAATCAAATCCCTGAGTCTCTTCAAGCCCTTGTCTCTTCAGCATTAACAAAGAATATAAAAGAAAGAAACTGTAAGGGTTATGGCTGGCAGAAGCAATCAGTGCCCAAACCATTAAAAAAAGCCCTTAAAGCTTATAATAATAATGATAAAGATGTCGTACCATCACATCCTGAAACAGGATGGACCAAAAATAACATTCTGTCAAAACATCCTGTATAATAATAATAATAAAAATAATTGTTTATTAGAGTCACGTATTAATGAAAGGAGACAGATTAACATGAACACATAAGTTATGTAGAAGTAACCTACAGGTTAACATATTCACTATAGGTAACAGTGAACAGTCACTAGTTTTGTGACTTTCCACCCTCTGTAAGCCATTACGACTAATAACTAATTTTGAACAATGTTGTGGAAAATTTCAAAATTAAATCCATATTAAATCCATCCTTTGAATTTTAACTACGCTACATGGAATACTTCTATGTCACCCACAATACCTCCTCAACTTTTTGATACAAATGATTCCGAAGTCCCATTATCAACTCAATCTTCAACTTCAAATTACCTTTATCAATATATCCACATCCTGACAACTCCAAGACCTATTATAAAAATAAAGGGTAAGTAAGGAAGTATGGATATCTTACGCTTCTTGTGCTTTCCCCATACGGTTATGGTAGTTTTTTTAGCTTGTCGTAAAAATTCAATTTTTGTATTCCAGCTCCCCTAAGTGATTCATGGAATAAATTGCAAAACTTGATATCAGATGCCATGATAAATAATTTGCCAAAGCCTGTCCAACACATCGAACTACCACCTCGTGTACAACCATCCAAGCAGGGTTACGTAAACTTTTCAAAGCATGAATTAATCAATAATTCAATTATAATGTTCTCTACGCTAATGAACTAATTATTTTCTGTAAATTCTGATTACACAGTTTTCCATCGGAGAAGGCAGATGACAAAGAGCTCTTGGCCAATTGGGCTGCAGTTGCTATCCTAATTTCATACATAACAAATCAAAAGCCGCAATTATCTACAAAAAACCAATGCCAGAGATCGAAACCATCGTCTTTACCCTCAAATGACTTTAACACAGCGATGCTTCAGTTATTTCAGCAATTATTAAAGGAAAGTACACAGACTGAACAATCAAGCCAACGTGCAAAGGTTAATGAGGCTTACACTGGCCGTTTCGACTTTTCAACTAAAAAACCTGTCACTTGAACACAAAAAGTAACCAGTGCCTCAGCTCATCACCCTGATAGCATTACAAAGACCTTTATTTTGAAAGGTATAATCAAGAAGGGTAAAAAGAAGAAATTCAAAAAGAAGAAATTCAAAAAGAAATTCAAGAAAAAATTCTTCAAGAAGAAGAAGTGGAAGAAATTATACAAATTTGGATTACTCCACAAAATTTCTTATCTTATGAAAAAGCCAAAGCTATATTGGTTTGAAGTTAAATTTGATGTAGATATATATGATATCTATAGGTATGAAATACGCTTGAGTGAGGGGTATAAATAGGATATAAATTAAGGAATACTAACTCTTCGTTGATAATTGATTAGATGGTGTCGAATATTATGATTTTGAGTCCAATTATTTCGAAAAAAACTTTTTAGCACTTAACTGATTCACTAAAAAGATATTAATTTTTTGCCGACGTTTCGGACAGTTGTCCTTCTTCAAGGCTTGAGTTGGAACTGGTGAATTTTAACGTGTAAATTGAGTTGAGTGGAAAGGAAGGAAGAGGGAAGGAAGATTATTGGATGAAAAGAATATGTTGTCTTGTACCGATGCAAAGGTACAAGACAAACTGGGCTAGGGGACCCGGGGTTGCCCGTTACCCGTCAAAATAAAATAATTATTTTGCCCTGAGTTTTACGGAGATTACCTCTAAATTAATGTGAAATTTATATTAAGACCTGGTGGAGTATTAGATTTAAATAGAAAAATTATTTTGTTTTCTAAAAGTAAACGTGCATGATCATCTTTAGGAGCATACTTTAATGCAGTAATGTAAATGTCGTGAACAGTATGATTAGGAAGAGAAAAATGTCGTGCCACAGAAGTAGAGCCATTGGAATTTATGAAATTAAG
>JAQFZZ010001735.1:0-10266 GCA_034696405.1 Isotoma caerulea | reverse complement strand
TTGCAATAAATGTAATCATTAATCGCATTATTTTTAGTCTAGTCTGTGGCAGTGGGTTACATAATAATTAAATAATCCTATTATTTTTTTACTTGACAAAAAAGCCCAGAGGAAGTGAATTTAGTAGTAAAATCATTTAATTTCTGTTCTATTAATCCCATTTACTATTTTAATGTAATCTTCTATTCGTTATTTCATCCCTCTGGGCGTTTATTTTTCTTACCTGTGTACAAAATTACTTATAGCCAATCTTTTTGTGAGGGTGAGGCTAAAGAAAAGGGGTGTGGGGCACAATAAGCAATGTCCGTTTTTTTAAAATCATTTTTACCATTTTAAACATAGTATTTTCTTTAAATAGATAAGTCCAACGTACCACAATGATCCTAAGAATTACTACACAATTTACTGTTTATCTAATTGTCCAACTTATGTTCTTAAACTTTTAATTAGAAAACTACTTATAAAAAGGGGGCCAATTGAGAAAATAAATTATTCGCATAATAAATACAAGTTATCCTACCTTATCCTACCTTATCCTTCCTATACCCTACTAACCCTACCTAAATATACATTTTTACACGCGTGTGAAATCTGTGAAATAAAAGTAACAGTAAAAGTTTAATCCTTTTGTTTTTGGCATCATTTTAGTCAATTTCCTTTGTAAAAGAGATAAAATAAAACTCAAGTTTGAAATAATTTGAGGAAGCTTTTTAAATTTATAATAAATGCATAAATATACAAAAATTAATGAGGTCAGCTTGGATTGACCTCGTGTTAATCCCTCAAACCTAACCGGTGTTGGTCTGCACTCTGTCTGTACACGTTTATTCTCATTGATTCACATTCACATCGTGTAAACAAGATCTACACATCATAGTTTCGTATTTCGTAGTTATCAATCAATCATAATTAATAAATTTCTGTGATTCAATTTTTTCAGATTTCCTCCCACATAAATGAGTTAATATTGTTGTGAGGAATAAAAATTCAGCGAAGGTCACAAAATGGTTGTGGAAGTAGGCGACGCTGGAGGAAACCTTGTCCAAATTGACGAAAACAGTTTCGTGGGTAACTGGAGTCAACCCCACTGCAAGGCCGGACTCCTCCTTCCAATATTCCCTTACGAAGGGTCATGGAGTACCGGAGTAAGGGCCGGACTGTACTTTGCCGGTCTTATGTATTGCTTCATGGGCGTTGCAATAGTTGCCGATGTCTTTATGGGAGCTATTGAAAAAATCACGAGTAAAACTAAAAAGGTAAGGTCAAAGGTTAAAAGTTTAAGACTAAGGTTTGCTTTAATTTTGTTTAATTTGTTTTTAAAGCTTTATCTGTCCATGGGGAAAGACGCAGACCCTGAAGTGATTGAAGTAAGAATTTGGAACGACACAGTGGCCAATCTAACGCTGATGGCACTGGGTTCATCAGCGCCTGAGATTCTCTTGTCGTGTATTGAAATAGTTGGAAATGGATTCGAAGCGGGTGACCTTGGACCTGGTACAATTGTTGGATCTGCAGCGTTCAATCTCTTAGCCATTTGCGCTGTTTGTATCATGGCCATTCCCAATGGAGAAGCCAGAACGATTCGATTGATCAAGGTTAACCCTTTAAAAAATGATGAAATTGTCAAGCGTCAAGCGTTATCTTAAGCTTTGGTGGTGTTTCTGTGTGTATTTGGTAGGTATTTTTGGTCACGAGCGTATTCAGTATGTTCGCCTACTTGTGGATTTTGGTAGTGTTGGAATTTGTCTCGCCAAACGTGGTGGAATCGTGGGAAGCGATCTTGACCTTCCTGTTCTTCCCTCTACTGGTACTTATCGCTTGGTGGGCAGATCGAGATTTCAAATTTGGAAAGCGTGTCCTAGCGCCTACGGACCAACAAATTGAACTCGGGATGGCAAATGGTAGTCCGGGTGGTGAGTGTAAGTCAAAGTTCACTTTTTTTTAAAAAACCTTTTAAGATGGCTGACTCCTCCCTCAACTTCAAGACAATTAAATGCTGATTAAAGCGAACGCTGCTGTAAGCTTCAACTTTCAACAATTAATCTCATACTTTTGTGTGTATTCTTCTTCTTCATCTAAATGTGTTCTCCACTCTTTATCCAGCATTTCTTATTCATCAATGAAAAAAGATTTTTCATTGAACATCAAATTCATCTTTTGATTAAATATTAACAATTACTCAACAATCCAATACAATTAAATGACCACATGATTTTAACTGTGTTTTTAACTAAAAAGTCAATTTTTAATTTAAGGCCAGATTAAAATGCAATTCTTTTGTCCTTTCAATTGTCGTAAATATTTATTGACATTCCTTTGACGAGTGTTGGTAAAATTTAAATTTAAAAATCAGTCAAAACTTTAAAATCCATTTCGAAATATTTGACAAATTGACAACTGACAATCTATTCAAAAGCTTATTTCTTGTTTTTCTCTCTAAACTATTTTGTGAATGCTTGCGATGGTCATTTTTCAAAACCTCTGAAATGGGATTATTGAACGTAAAGTGCTGAATGGGAATGGATCGGCAGGAAGCGCAGGATCTCAGAACATTTTCGTCAATAGTGGCAACAGTGTGAATGATATCAATTCAGCGATACCAACTGCCCATCTAGACCGACGTAATTTATGCACAAACATCAGTCACACTCTCAATCACATTTCACAAAAATCATGTGACTACACCACACCCACTTCCACTCCACAGTCCATGTTTTACCATAACCACACCCCTATGTTAAGCGCTACACACTGTCAACTGTAACTTAACCATTTTTACGACACATTGATTAATACAGTTCAATTAACACAAGAATACGCTTGAAGCGTAAACACTTCCATCGTCTTTATGCAAAATCAATGTTATCAACCCACACTCCACACACTTAAGTTTATGTTATCATTAGTCTTATAATTTATTTATGATTAATTAACGTTAATTTTATGTTTTAAAAATATGTGTGTAAAAAAGTACATTTATTTTATAATTAATGAGATTTTAGATTTAGTAATTAATGTCTTACGTGTTGTCCTTTCTGTCATTATATGTTTTGTCTTTAAATTACCACTTGTGCATGCAATGTGTCCATGTTTGCTACAAAAAGCTGTGATTTAGCACTTTTCAAATGATTGATCACTTCAAGTGATAATCATCATCACCCTGCACATCTCATTAACAAAGAGTCTAAACTAATTAATAATTTCTTCAATTCCCTACTTTAGCCGAATCAATGTTGGAAAAGCAGAAGAAACTTTTCAATCCAGATGGAGAAGTTAACAAAGAAGCTCTTGTCGAGTTCTACAAGGAGTTAAGGAAATTCCCAGATCTGAGCGATAGTGACGCTGCAATTCTTGCCGCCACGAAGTAAGCACTGTTTTAATTTTAAACGTCGTCCATTTAGCTAAAAAAAACTAATTTCGAAATGAAATATTCGCACAGGTTGATCGACAGCCAACCGCACTCCCGACTTTGGTACCGAATCGGCGCTGTGAGAGGAATGGCCGGAAGCAAAAAGATTCATCCCGTTTTAAGCGAAAAACTCAAAGAGGTTTGACCTTTGCCCGTCCTTTTATATGAATGTAAAATTAACGCTTAAACTGTTAAAAAATGTGTTAGGTATACGACACAATAAACGAACATCCAGACGTGCCTGATTTGGGCCAAGTGCCCGCAGTAATAACAGACCACACTTATGAGCGATCTATTGTTGAGTTCCACACCGCATCTTTCGCCGTGCCCGAAAACATTGGAAAATTTAACATCACGGTTTGTCGTCATGGTCGAATGGACAATACGGTCAGAGTTCGAGTGGAATCTTTTGACGGAACTGCTAAATCTGGCTCAGACTATGTTAGCATCAATGAGCAACTTGTATTCGGCCCTTACGCCAAGGAACGCGAGCTCACCGTCAGTATCATCGATGATAACCAATGGGAACCTGATGAAGAGTTCTTCCTTCGCTTATCCATCGTTGATGACAGTTTTGAAAGGAAAGATGTCGTTCTTGGACGACTTCCTATTATGGAAATTATTATTCTTAATGATGACAGTGAGTGTCTTTTTTAAGTCTCTTTTAGTCTAATAAAAATGGCAAAAAGATTTTTAACTGTAAAAACATTAAATGATTTCAGACCCGGGTGAAATCTCCTTTAAAAAGCGAGGTATTCTCGTAAAAGAAAGTTGCAACTTTGTAACACTTGACGTAGAACGAACAAACGGAGCAGATGGAGAGGTTTCCGTCCAATGGAAAACTGTGGACGGATCTGCAAAATCCCCCGAAGATTACCAAGGAGGCGAAGGCACCCTTGTCTTCAAACATGGAGAGGTAGCAATTATTATCCCTCTCTTTATCTCCTAATTTAACTGACTGAAGTACTAATTCTAATTTAATTATAATAATGTATACAGATGAATCGTACCATTGAGATTCCAATCGTAGACGATTTAACACCTGAGAAAGATGAGTGTTTCGAAATTGAGATTTTTAACCCCGAGGGTGGTGCTAAATTAGGTCGCATTCGAAAAACAGCTGTGACAATTTCAAATGATGATGGTAAGTATAAATCTTCAATCTCGCAAGATTTCTGATTTAATTTAAAATTCTTAAAATTCCTAAAATGATTTCTCCCTCAGATTTCAACTCTGTAATGCAGCGTATGATGGTGATGACAAGTCACAATTTGAAATCCATGGAAGTGCACCACGACACTTGGAAGACACAGTTGGAATTCGCCCTAACTGTAAACGGAGGTGACATCGAGAATGCCACTTCGTTCGATTACTTCATGCACTTCATGACCTTCGGGTGGAAAGTGATCTTTGCCTTAATTCCCCCTCCAGGAATTTGTGGCGGGTGGTTGTGTTTTTTCTGCTCCCTTTTCGCCATAGGATTATTGACAGCGGTGGTAGGTGACCTTGCAGGAATTTTTGGTTGTCTTATCGGACTTAAAGATGTGGTCACAGCCATCACTTTCGTCGCCCTTGGAACCTCTCTTCCTGATTTGTTTGCAAGTAAAGCGGCAGCAGCCCAGGAGAAATATGCGGACAATGCTATTGGCAATGTGACCGGAAGTAACTCTGTGAATGTCTTTTTGGGTCTGGGACTCCCTTGGGTCATCGCTGCCATTTACCACGAAGCTATTGTTGTAAGTTATAAATAATTAATATTCGAAATCGTAGGGAATTATTTGACAAGTGTATTTTTGGTATTTCAGGGTGACTCATTTGTAGTCCCTTCTGGAGCGTTGGCATTCAGCGTGTTTATATACTCCATAGTTGCAACAATGGCGCTGGCTTTGATTCTAATTCGAAGATACATGTCAATCTTTGGGAAGGCTGAGTTGGGAGGTGCTGTAGGGCCCAAATATGCCTCGGGAATATTTCTCATCGCTTTATGGTTCATTTACATCATTCTCTCCTCACTTCAAGCGTATGGTCACATTGACTTCTTGACCCCGAAGGAATAAGAAAGAATCATTCGAGCTAATTGTGGCTTGGCTAACCTTACAAATTACCTCAGAAACACAATTTTTCCCTTTTGTACCTTCTTGTAGTTGTAAGATATGCAGAATACCTCGATATATACAGTTAAATCTCTTTTCTCTCGTCGTTTTAAATATTTAAAAAGAAAAAAAATAATGTTTTCAAAATGACCAATTGCTAACAATTGACTCGATTAAATGTGACCAATACGGGACCTTTTGAAGATTTAACGAGATTGAACTGTATTTACTCACGATATATGACTTGATAATATATTAATATATTATTATGCAACATGTTAACATTCCATAATTATAGGTTTATAGTATGAACTGACTAAAACCTCAGTTTTTTAAACGACTGACGCCGAATACCTGCCTTAAACTTTCCCAAAAACAATGGCAACTTTATTCATTTTCCATTCCATAACTAATATTAACTTTAATTAATCATGCAAAGTAATTATTTCAATAGCTTTTAAATGTGTTCGTAAATTTAAGCTTTGTTTGCTACTACTTAATCTCTCTCTCTTTATTAACATTCTCTGTGAAATATTTTGCACTTGTGGGAATAAATGTTAAAAGTTAGAGTATTCTTTGTCAATTTTGAAGGTATAAAGTGGCAGCTCTAGATTAAATTAAAGTTGTAATTATAATACATTTGTAGAATGTAATATTATTGTTAATTAATTAAATTCTTAATGTGCGTAGAACGTGACAGAATGTGGCATTTGATATGTAACATTTTATTTTATATAATATTATTATAGACTATAGAAAAACCTGACTATTTGTAGTGTCTTTGTGTAATACAGCTTTAAAAGATAATAAATTAATTACCGTTGTTGAGATTTTTCTGAAGATTTTTACTCTATCCGCTTTTTTATTTAATCTCATGCTAATAACTTTAAATTACTACAAATTGAAGTTCATTTTTTAAAATAAAATCTGTTTAAAGTTCAAAAGGTCAAATTAAAAGTTTATAAAATGTGACAAGTTTTTTCCAACAAATGGGAAAAACCCTAAAAAAATTAATGTTACAAATTCATCAACATTTTGTGTGAAAGATTGACGTGTTGTACTTTTGGTTTGCTGGCAACTTGATGATAAAATGATTGAAATGCGTGTGAAAACTCACGCCTTAAAAATGTCTTATCAGTCATGATATAAATTGTTATTAATTAATTAATTACCATAAAATAAAATGGTTCATCACTTATCTGTCATGTCATGTCAATGGATGGATACGGAATTGAACCTTAGTTTAGGCACATTTCATCCAAAATATTTACCAACGATTTTTATATAAAATAAAAATGTGTTCTTCTTCCCCGTCATTACTTTTTTGGTAAATAGTTTGATAAGACAGTGGCAGATATTATAATTTTAAGTGGTTGACCTTATGACCCTAAATAAAGGATTATACCATATTATTTTGTGACGTGGGATTACAATTACAAACCACTTTTACACTGGACAAATTACTTGAATCATTTCTATCGACCCAGTCACATCACGTACACTTGCAAATCTGTTTTTTAAACTTAATCTTAAATGAATGAATATAATATTCAAATAATCTTATGAAAAAAAAACAGGGTTCGATCTTCGGAAAACTTTGGGATCAAAAAATAGGCAAATTCATTTTCCGTTTAGGCAATACAAAAAATAGTCATGCCTCTTGACCTGCTTTGACAACAATAAATAATACCAAATATGAGGCAAAAATGTTGATGGAATCATGGAATTATAACTTTTTATGTTGCATTTTTAATTAAAACATTACGCAATAATAACTTTTTAAATTTTTAAAAGAATATATTTTTTAAATAACTTTAATTATACAATTGTATAATAAAATTGAAATTTTACATTCCACCTTTCTGCACGACATTGTTCATTCATAATTAATTTCAGGTAATTAACACAGAAATTGGTAAGATATTTACCATCTTACGAATCTTGAGCACAAAAACATCAAATTATGCTCTTTGATTAGAACTTCAACAAATTATCAATTTATTAAATTAGTTATATTAATTATTTAGTAATTTGTAAAGCACATTTTAGCTTCCCGATTTCGGTGTATCTGATTCGAAACATTTAAAGGAAATCTAAACCTTGAAAATAATTCTTCTTAAATTGATGATTTCTCATCACTGACATTAAATAAATATTTCTATTATGAATTAAAACTTAGAAGTCCATGGGTTGCAAACTCTACTCCACAAGGTTGTAACACATTAAAACCCATTTAAAATTAAGATGCGTCTGGCCTATATAAATCCATTTACATTCGTTAATTCCCCATCAATCTATTTTTATAATTTCAATGTCTCCACAAACCGAATAATTACTTTACAATTAATTTTTTTTGCAAATTCCTTTATTTAATTTAAAACTGTTTAAAATGGAAAGGTCCAACTCTTCAATGAATTTTGAAGGGGTTTGTAAACACGGATTAATCTTGCCATTGTTCCCTTACGAAGAGCTTTGGAACCCGGGTGTCAGGGCCTTTCTTTATTTCATCGCCCTGCTCTATACATTCTTGGGCATGAGTATCGTAGCAGACGTCTTTATGACAGCGATTGAAAAAATTACGAGCAAAAAGAAGGTTCCCACTTTTTTAAGTTTCCTAAACGTTTTTAAAAATTAAGAAACTTACAAAAAGTTTTATAATTGCCTGAAATCAATAGCATATACTAACAATGGGGGAAGACTCAGAGATGGAATTAGTCCAAGTTCGAATCTGGAATGAAACAGTGGCAAATCTGACGCTGATGTCACTTGGCTCATCCGCACCCGACATCCTCCTCACATGTATCGAGACAATTGGGAATCACTTCGAGGCTGGAGAATTGGGCCCAGGATCAATTGTAGGCTCAGCTGCATTCACTCTCCTAGCCATCACTGCCGTTTGTATTGTCACAATCCCTAAGGGACAAGTTAGAAAAATTGCTAATCTTAAGGTACAGTACAAATCCTTGTTTTAAAAAATCGATTTGCCCCAGTGGTATTTTACGGTGAATCTATGAGATTTAACGTCATGGCACCTGCTGCGGTCTAATGATACCCCACCCAGAGCTAACAAATAAATTCTCTGCACCCTCAAAAAATTAACAATTAAATTTTTTGTACCCTGAAATATTAAATAAATGTTTTGCACCCTAAAAACCAAATACATTTTTGTACCCTAAAAAAATTAACAAAATGAATGTTTTGCACCCTGAAAAATAAGAAATAAATTGTTCGCACCCTAAAAAGATGCTAATGATATGCATTAAATTGTTTTAACCTCAGGTGTTAATAGTGACAAGTGGTTTCAGCCTATTAGCCTACCTGTGGATGTTATTCATCTTAAAAGTGTCCTCACCTGAAGTGATCCAGAGTTGGGAAGCTCTGCTCACCTTTTTCTTCTATCCCTTACTGATATTCACTGCCTGGTGGGCCGATAAGGGCTGGCCCTGTGGGTCCTCCCACCAAGTCCCCCTTGACCTCGACTACCGCAACAACCACATTCAAATGGAGTTTAATATGGGCGATGACCTCGACTCCACCAAATTATTCACCAAATATGGGAAGGTCAATAAGCGGGCACTTATCGAACTTTATAAGCGACTGAGGAAATTCCCTGGATTAAACGACAAAGACGCTGCCGCTTTGGCTGCCAAAAAGTACGCTTTTAAACTAAACATTTTTTAGGAAGAATAGTTGCTAATGCAAATAATGGATCCAATTTCAGACTAATAAACAGTCAGCCCCATTCGCTAATTTGGTACCGAATCGGGGCACTTCGAACTCTTACTGGGGCAAAGCGAAACGAGCCTGTTTTAAGGGACAAATTGAAAGAGGTGCTTATCATTATCATCATCTTATCTATTATTTTCCCTTTTAAAGGATTATTCTTGATAAGCTTCCTCTCTATGTGTGAAGGTATACGACGCGATAAATTCTAGTCCGGACGTGCCCCACTTGGGAAAACTGGCCACAGTGATCCCATGCGACCAAGCCGTAGTGGAATTTCGCACAGCATCTTTCGCAGTCTCGGAAGGAATTGGCGAGTTCATCGTCACAGTCATTCGTCATGGTCGAATGGACAACAGTTTTAAAGTCATTGTCGAATCTTTCGACGGAAGAGCGAAAGCGAACAAAGATTACTTCCCTGTTCACGAACAACTCACATTCGCTCCCTATGTTCACGAAAAGACTGTGGTGGTTAAAATCATCGACGACTGTCAGTGGGAACTAAATGCCGAGTTCTTTCTCAGGATTCGCATTGAAGAGGAAGGGACTAGTAGGGACACCAGTAGGAATTCGGATGTCATCTTGGGACGACTTCCGGTCATGGACATTCTCATCCTCAACGATGACAGTATGACTATGACAATCTAAAGTCAATATTTACGTTTGGGTTTTTCTTTTTGTAAAACATTGCGTTTTCATTTCAGATCCGGGTATAATCTCATTGCGAAAAAGGGGAATTCTCGTAAAAGAAAGTTACAATTTCGCGACAGTAAAAGTGGAGAGAATAAATGGGACAGATGGAGAAGTTTCAATCAAATGGAGAACTGTCGATCGGACTGCCAAGTCACCCCATGACTATCAGGGAGGTCAAGGGACCCTCACTTTCAAACATGGAGAGGTAACCAAATTAATTGCCGGGTACCAATCTACCCTTGGGTTGAACCCTTTCCATGGTCAAAGGTTCTACTTAAACTAATTTTAAATTTCAGTCCCTTCGGTGCATTTCCATTCCAATAGCGAACAATTTGAAAGCGGAGAAAG
>JAQFZZ010001734.1:0-10268 GCA_034696405.1 Isotoma caerulea | reverse complement strand
CCCACTCGATTTAATCCACACTGATTTTTATCAAACATTAAATCCAAACTAGTCAATATTCTTCACAGTTCAACTTTTTTATTCGTTTTCACTCCGTCTACTACGAATTGTCTTAAAAAAGTACCTATACTTGTTTGTTTGTTTAATTTATTTATGATTATTTATGTTATTTGATTTTTATTTATGAGCTTATAGGTTTTTAATTTTGAAGTAATGCGAAAATTATCCCGATGCAGTTTACATCGTCAAAATTCTGTAAATGAAATTCAATTTTTAATAAGATATATTTATATAATATGAAATAAGGCTTTACAAAACCTATAATAAAAATTAAATATTGAATGAATCTTTACCGACTCCTTTCTCTAAAAATATTTCTCACGATAGCTTTATCTCAAATGTAAAAAAGTAAATAAAATTCTTTCCTCCAAGGGAAAGAGGAAAAACATGCAACATTAAATTACGTTCTTTCTACGAATACACCAATCCAGAAGTAACAGAAACATTTTCAATGAAAAACCTCGATAAAATAATAATTTTTAACACAGTAAATACCACATATTCAGCAGATCCAGAGTATAAAACGGTAAATAAATTTTTCTCTGCATAGTCAAAAAATGCACTCTCGCTCTTTATAAGACTTCAGTTAGAATGTCTATTGAGTGTGCAGTTAATTGAGTAAGCTAATGAATTATGTCGGAGTTAAATATGAGCTATGAGCAGCAGTTAAATGCTTTACTGAGGTTTTAACTCATAATTCATAAATGGGAGTTCGTTATCAGGTTGTTATGTCTATAATATATCACCCACCAATACCCACCCACATGCACCACAAAGTAAGATTAGTGGGCAGTGACCAGTTCTCCCTCTCAGTCCGATAGAGAATTAATGAGCACGTGAAATGGAAACCACATCGGTCATAAAAAGTAATGAGACAATAAATCCAACTATTTATATCTCCCTTTGATAAGTTTTATAAGATTACCTTTGAACTCGGATTTATTACCTAAAAACTCAAAGTATAATCCCTCAGGAATTACTTTGTATGCACACCCGACATCCGCCCGCCCTATATTTCAATGCTTATCTACTTATCCCTTATATGTTAAAATAATGTCTGGCTTTGTTTAGGCCATTTATACCCTGGGTAGAATTTTACACAGAACGGTTTAGAAAAGTGCAGAGGAGATGAAAAAGAACTGTGAATGACATAATCCCATGGATCTATAAAATGCATGTGTACATTTTCACTGAACTTTGTATTCCGTCTGGTCTGCAATTTAGTTTATTTTGATAATCAGTCATTAACCTGTCTTCGAGCTAGACAATTAATGATCCATTACAAAACTCTCCTCCGGTTATGCAAATAAGGACAGGTTGTCCGTCATTTCCAATCTCAAGGTTAACAATTTACCAGTGTAAGCATAGACATATATGTACTAGAACAAAGTGTAAGTATGGTTTATTTTGTAAATTTTAAAATGCTGAAATATTGAGGTAGAATACGAAAACAGTTAACTGTTAACTTCTAAATCGATATATGCTCCATATTAATGATGGCAACGGAATCGAACTTTAAAAAAGTGAAACGTGCTCCGGCTTACTAAATCCTTTATAAAAACCCCTGCCAAATAAAATTAATTGTTAGGTAAAAAAGTTTTTAAAGCCCATCCAAACAATTGAAGTGAGTGCACAAAAGAAGTAAAAACGACTTAAAAAAGAATGCAAATGCCTACCAAAAATATTTCGAACGTCATCGAATTTAAAAATACTTTTGTCTAACCTGACGTCATTCCAGTTGTAATGAACTCAGTCCTTTAAATTTCCCTTAATATTTATTTCCAATTCCATCCGAATAAATAATTAAATAGAGCTTATTTTTTACATTTAAAATAAAATCCATCCCTCATCCCACACCAAATCAATAAATCAATATAACTTTTTAAAAACATCCTTTCCCTAAAAACAATCCAAAAATAGCTTACCTTATTTTTCGGATTTTTTCCACTTCAAAAGTTAAAACCAAGATTACCCGTAAATGCACAGTTTGTATCTCCTAAAATGGCTTCTCTCTCACTGCCTCAAGTATGTCTGCAAAATTTGATTTCCAATAACGTGTTCAATTTGACAGTTAGATTTAAACTAAGGAATTAACTGATGGATGACTGAGAAGACAACTCAAATGGAAAGTACTTTCAGTCGGTGGCTCTTGAGTTGGAATGAGAGAGAATGGCAGATAGGGCCAGGCTTTAAAACTCAGGGGAATCTCCTCACTTCCTGTGGACATCCACATTTCTTGAACTCAATAAGCCACAAGTCTTGCTTTGTATAAAACCAACTCCCCATGTGAATGAAATGAATTTGCAAAATTCATGCAAAAATAAATGAGACTCGAGGGTGGTACGGTCGAACTTCCCAGCACGCACCTCTTCCACCCATTCATCCAAAGTTGCTACATTTTATCCGAACAAAAGTACCGTTAGGAAAGGAGGCAACACTGAGAATTGCACAGACAATTTCTCACCGTGGACAAAAACTTGCGAATATTTCTATTGCCAATTGTCAATCCTACTTAGTTGGTTTAGTAGAATATCAGATGGTGCAGACGGCTGAAGCTGAAACATATCTATAATTTTATATACTCTTTCTTTCTGCAAGATACCTAATTCGGTTTCTTAGTTGTTGGGATACCCGGGTGAGTTCGTGAGTTCGATCATCAGGAAAGTCAGACCACCTTTGGCTGAAAGTCTACCACTGCTGGATCGATTTTCATAAGGTCGTTTGGGCTATAAAGTATTTGATAGTAAACATTTAGACTGATTGCTAGTGTGAATCCCCTATTTAAGCCTTAAGCCCAAAGCCTTGCAATCTCATCACATTTTTGCAACATTCTGTAACCAGGAGCTGACGAGACAGTTTCTCTCTACGAATCAATTGCTTTTTCCTACAAAGGAAAAATTTCGCAAATTTTCAGTGACTCAAGCAACTTAGTGTATTTTTTTAAAGATAATTCCATTATTTTATTGCTGTTTTCTTAATCTATCTAGTTTATATCATTTTATAGTTTAATTACTAATAAACATAAGGCACAAAATTAAAATTTTGTCAAAATTTGAAGTTAAATAAAGTTTTGAAGGTTGAAGAGTTACACGGATTGAAGTATAAAACACATTGTAGCCGGATCGGGTGACCTGAGCTTCTCAAAGGTTTCGGTTACTTGACGAACGAAGCGTTTTCTGTCTTTGAATACCAACTGGAATGGTAAGTATTTAGAAATCCGTATTATCTATTACAAGCATCGACGTCGAACATATACATATAAATTGATGATTATGTAACTGTATCGATTTGCACATTGAAGTTCAACAACAATGATTAACAAGGTACTGACTGGCATGACAAGGCAAATGAAGTTTCCATGAAACTCAAACACTCCAAAATATATACATGAATAATAGTACTAAAATAAAATGTAAATCAGGTTTTAAGTTATTAAATTACTCTATAATCGTTGCGATATTTTGGTTATTTTTAGTCTATGAAATATGAAAAAATAAACAGAAAGACTCATTGGTTCAAGGCAATCAAAACTCGTAAATTAAAACTAAATTTATAGATTTTATAAACTTTTAAGTAATACATGGACAATTTGTCAATTTTTATTTTAAAAAATTACCAGTCATAAACTGCATTAGTTATTGAGATTTGAAAAGTTAGTTCCTCAAAAATATATTAAACTTTTTTTCATTAAAAATACACTACAAAAGGAAATATTAATCTGATAGAATTTCAATGTTAGGTCAAGGGCATTCGAGACTTCCATGTCATTACATAATTTAATTACATGGACCTTGGGTTTGCATTTGCATAAACAATCCAATGCCGTACATACAAGTATTCAGACGAAATTGCATGTAGTCTCCAGATTTATTCAATTAAAAAGGTACATATGTGCCTGTAAAGTGTAAAAAGTAATGTAAAAAAAGGTTAAACATCAATTGATACACGTAGTATTAATCTGCAGTTGAATGATGTAAAGTTGCATAACATAAAGATTATCTTTTATTTCATAACCCATTTCAAATGAGAAGCATCTTAAAAATGTAATCGCTTAGACTCAGCGAATTGGCATTAGTAAATTGTCTAATTGGCAGTGGCTTTTAAAATTCCCAAATTATAGATAGTCAACACAATTAATTAGATGATTAATCCTAGTCTCGTGTACTTTAACATTTTGTAATGAAATTTATCTACTTTAGCTTATGTTCACAATAATATTTCCAGAATTCTAAAATGATTATGGGCAACTTCTGTGCACTTCTCTTTCAACATATAAAAACTGCTAAAAACGGTTCGTCGCCACTCTGTTTCAGTAAAGCTTATAGAGGTCCTAAAACAATGATTATTTACATTTTTTAAACAAAAAGGCCAAGATACTGGTTAAATTTAAAATGAAGTTCCATTCAACTCACTTTCTTTGTATTTTTTATGAAAACGAATGAATGGACTTTAATTATAATGGGGTAAACCAATGTGCGATTTGAGGCTTTTAAACTTTATTGAAAACATTGAAAATCCCAGTTTAAAAAAACACGTGTAAACTAGAACTTCACGCCGAGCCTCTTAAACAATACGACCGATACGAAAATTTTTCAATCAAAAAAATTATAACGCCTTTTAACGTGAATCTTATCGTAGAAAAGTAAACGCCATGAAATAAATAGACAAAGTTAGTTAAGGGCCAAAGTCCTTGTCAAAATTTCAAGTATCAGGCCTTTTACCATACAAACTTGTGTTTTGACTTAATTCGTAATTCAAATTTCCAAAAACATTTCGATTTCAAAAGCTTAAAGGCCTTGAACTTTGAAAAGATAGTTAACTCGACGTTTACAAAATTTGGCCCTGAACAACAAGCCAAAACCGATTTGCATAATTATTTTCAGGGTGATTTAAAATTATGCCCCTTTCCAATTTCTCGGGATACATGATAAATTTTTAATGAGAAAAATCAATTCATCTTCCATTCACACTTGAAATTCAATTCTATAAAGCGATAGGTGAATTACTCTTCGGGTCGATATTCAATCATCTAAAAAGTGTTGACTAAAATGGCAACTATATTTTTCATGAGGTTGTATGTAGCTTTCTCTGTATAGATGCCATGAGGAAAGAAATCCCTTTAGATTTATCGAGCTCATGTGCCAGACAGCCAGTTATCCAAGAAACTTACCTGATGTCATGCATAATCAATTCAATCCCATCTTTTCCCTTATAAGAACACCACTGTCTCTGTCCGTCCGTCTGTCGCACCGATAACTTTGGAACGCTTCAAAATAATCACGCGCGGTTTTTTGCGATGGATTTAATATATTTCAGTGACGGTTGGTATTGAAAATCAGCGCGCTGCGCTTATGCGTTTTAGTCGCGCTTAGAGGCGCCCCGCGGAACGCAAAATTAAAAAAAACATGTGTTACATGATTTTGTATCTACAAAACGTGACAAATTCAACTGTGATAATCGTTTTCATCCTACAAGGTCAGGGAGGTCAAAAAATTAAGTCAAATGTAAAAAAGGTCATTTTTCACATTTGATATATTTTGATAGGTTTTGCGGTGAGTAGAACAAAATGAGATAGGACACTAATGGCACGATGAATTTTAATATACTAAAATAGGTCAAATATGTTATGTTTTGTGTTTTTTGATAGGATTGCAATAGAAGTTGAAAATGGATTGTTTCAAAGTTTAAAAAACTCGTTTTAAAATGTTTTTTGTTCCAAAAAGTTCTACTGAAATCCAATAAAAGTCGACTAAGAGCTTTCACTACTTTATCTCCGGTTTGATATGGTTTATTTTTTATATCTTTCTCCCGTATATTCAACTAAACCTGTCAAATCTAGTTTGCTATTGAATAACTCAATAAAAACATGTTGAATTCTAAATGAAATAAACCATTGTAAATTGGACATAAATAAGGAGCGAAAGATAGGACTTGTAAGGATGTGTAAGGATTTGTAAGGATGTGTAAAGATTTATAAGGATGTGTAAGGATTTGTAAGGAGTTGAGGGGGTAAGGAGTTGTAAAGAGTTGCTGAGATGTAAGGGTTTGGCTATTTGAAACCATTTGGGGCTATTTGAAACAAATTGGGTCTATTTGAAACAAATTGGGTCTATTGAAAACTATGTGAGACCATTTGGGGCTATTTGAGACTATTGAGGTGTCATAGTAAGGAAGCGGTCAAGGAGGAGAAACAATATCGAAGAAAATTTATTTTCTTATCTTTAACATTGTGTCAAAAATTTGACCTTTTTTAGACCCTTTGGAATTTTCATAGGCGGACTATGAGTCAAATAAAACATGCGATGGTGGAGGAGAAGTAATTTTAGAAAAAAAAATTTTCCCTATCTTTAACATTGGGTCAAAAATTTGACCTTTTTATTGTGACCTTGGGGGTGGTCATACAGTGCCTATCTACGAACTCATCCAAGCGGTGGGGGTCTAGAATATGTGTACCAAGTTTCATCCTGATATGTCAATCCGTTCGAGAGTTATCGTGTCCACGGACAGACAGACAAAACGTTCTTATTTTTTTATATTTATTAAGGAGCTCTCGCTCCTTAATAAATAAACTCGACAAGCTAGAAAACGCAAACGTGAGAAAGAATATTGGCCATCATTTACTACTTTTTGAGGTTGAGCAAATTGTCAGTCCTGGAATTTACCGACTGTGTACACGAAGGGCAAAACATGCTCATCCAACATGATCTTGCAACTACAACTTTAAAAATTTCTGAAGCTAAAAATTTATTTTAAAAAAATGCGCCAAATTTTAAAACAATTTGTAAATTTAATGAGTGCTTACGAATAGTGCGTATGGATGAGTCACTTTAAAAATAACGTCTGACACTATTAACATTTCGTCATTTTCTTTTCTCGGCAGGAAGTTCTCCTGTCCGACATGGGACAAAGTGACATGCGGTTTACATTCTATGTATTTAAGCCTTTGCATGTTTTCATTGTATTATTCTGTTAAATGGGGTTAAACCTTAAGCTATAAAAACTAAAATATCTTTTCTAAGAATCCTAATCTATCTCGAAGTGATTTTCTATTTTTAAAATTGTTCGAAGAAAATCTAAATTTTGAAATTGTTATATTTGGACAAATTAATTGGTTTAATACCCTGTAAATATTTTAATAGTTTTGAACTTATTAGCAATGCAGCGCATTTCCCTTTAGGCTTAACTATAAATATTTACCGGAAGCTCTTTTTGATGTAAACAAGCTGGTCCATTAAATAACATGTGGCTGTGTATTAAAATTAAAATTAACTTTCCTTTGCATAGGCTGCATATAGGATCTCGCATAACAATGGACTGAGTAAATATCTATGAAAGTAAGCTATTTAACTCTGCTCTCCCGTGAAAAATGTATAGATAGAACGCAGTTTGTTTCATTTGGCATCTTGTGAAAAAGGTATTAAACTATCTTAATCTTTTCGTTCAAAAATTGGAAACCAATGCCAAACAGTTCTGTGAAAGTATTGACAACTGTCAAGGATTTCTTCTCCTCATTCCTCTCCCAATAGCCTTACACGCCAAAAACTAAAACTGCAAATGCTTGATTAATCAAATATACGCATTATCCTTTTGGACAATAGCTTATTGGGTTATGCATCGCATGATGACATTTCTATGTGGGGCATTTCCTGTTTCGTCCCCAATCAAACTTCAGTTCATAATTATCTTTCTGTTCTGTATCAAGTGGAAAATTACAAGCCTGACTACATTCTATGTCAATTAAAAGTACCGTATTTTCCGGTATAGAACCCCCCCTAAATACATTCCCACCCTTTGGGCACTGCATTGTTTAATAACTTCCTCCCCCGGAATAGAACCCCATGGGAAATATTCATCTATTGACATATATATGGTCGGAGATATTAATTAATGAAAACAGCTACAGAAAGAACTAAGCATTAAATAAAAGTGTTTTAATTGTTAATTTTCAAAAATAATATGAATTTTAAGACAATTTTGAAGATTTTACATAGCAATAAAGCAAAAACACGCCAATTTGCTGAACAAAATCGTGTTTTTTAAAAACCTCACTGAAAAATTTAATTAAGTCCCCCCCGGAATAACTCTAACTCCCCACCCCGGAATACTACCCCACCCTTTTGAGGAGGTTGAAAAAATAAAGCCCCATAGGGTTCTATACCAGAAAATACGGTATTCAAAAGCTTTAGGGATTTGAATTTCTAAGGAATGTTGCTTGTAACGCTTAACCATTAAGAAAATCACTTTGTTCTTATTTGAGCTCAATGCTTAACATTCAAGTGAACTTCAAATGTTTTTTCAACTGTCGGTGTTTTCTGAAATGCAACGAGTAGAAAATACGTACGCAACTAAACATGAGATTTTAAATAACAAAGCGTCGAAAGTATGGAAAAATTTCTAAGTTAATCACATCAACAAATCCTCTTAGGTCATGTTCATAATGAATATAGGAAACCTTTATTTTGGCCAGTTGGTTTTAATATTTAATTTACATTTTATACCCCATAAGACTTTCCTTTACAGGACAATTTGGCATTAACAATTTCTGATAGTTTCAATCTTTCCGATTTAAGAGTAAAGACGCAATAGTTACGCAGTGGTACGATGAAAATGTTATGACTTGATGACTCAAATTCATAAGGAGGAGACACACCCATTTAAGGAGAACACACGTCTTTCACATTCAAATATTTCGGATCTCGAGCCAACTCTTCATTATTGTTGTTTCTCTTTCAAACCGAAAAGGCAATTATGAAAAACAGCGAAGAGTTAATTTTAAAATTAATATAAACCATTGAAAACGGTAGAACAAAGTAGCGATAGATTTTGAATAATTCATTTGAGAGGGTTATATTGGTCATATGGGGATTTTTCGGGTGCGATATGGGGACTTTCAGGGGGTGATTTAGGGTCATGGGGGGACTTTTGGGGCGTCATATGGGGACTTTTGGAGGTATCCTGAAGAAAAATTACGGAAGAAAAAGTATCGGAAAAAAGGTATGCGGAAGAAAAAGTATCGGAAAAAAAGTATGCGAATTTTTTTTTACTAAACTGTTGAAAGCTGAAAAATAAAACATGAATAAGCTTATAACATATAGAATAAAATCAAATTAAGCAGCCCTCAGATGAAATGAAGTAAAGGAAAAAAGTAACTCAAATAAGTCAACAGCAATTTTGCTAATTTTCATATTCATAACAAACAACGGGTGCGAAGGTCTCTATAAGGGATTTTCTTCGCTATCAGCATGTCATCACCCTACCATTTTTCGCCTTGTTGAAGGCCTTTTGAATGAACAAGCGTTGGTGGCTTGCAGCCTTTAGCAAACTATCACTGGAAACCAACTCTGACCATCACAAGAAAACGTATGTTGAATCGGCTATAAGATTAAAAAGTAAAGTCCAGGAGCATGGTAGTATTGGGGTAATGGATTATTTGAAAGGTGTCACATTGTATAATATCTGAAGACGCATTGTAATTTGATTTATCTCATGCTATAGGGATACTAGTTTTATGATTCTGTGTGATTTTGACAGTGAAACTTTGACTCAACGGCTATGAGCTGTATTGAAAAACCTGTGTTATTTTTCAGTTTTAAACAATTTAATAAAAATTTATTTTTTTGAATACTTTTTTTTCCGCATACCTTTATTCCGATACTTTTTCTTCTTTGCTGAATCTGTTGCAAGCATTTTGCCATGTCAGGATCACACCTCACACACCATTATGTAAAAACTCCTAAAAATTCCCAATCAAATCTAAAGTTTGCGTTCACATAAATATCGTAACAATTACCTTCTCATGTCAAAAATATACTGTACTTGTGTCCATTGAAAAAAAATTGGATCCTTTTACTCTTTATTCAATGACTTGTGTCTGTTAATTATAATAACAAAATGTTGCACACGTGCAAAAATCCATTTGAATCAAAATATTTAAAATCCAATTTAAAATCATACATTGAATTAACATAACGATAAAAATAATGTATTTACTTGATTATATTGTTCCTCTCCTCTACATGGGTCAATTATCATGTCAACCGAGATATGATAATAATATTATGACTAGCAGTCAGTCTCGTACCAGAGTGTGTCATTAGTGATTTCGGTGTTCGACAGTCAGGACGCAGGAAGCACGCACAGTCAGTCTAGTCTGAGGTGCATTTTCCTGCTAAACAAACTCCCACTACAATCTCGCTCGTCCCTTATAG
>JAQFZZ010001733.1:0-10268 GCA_034696405.1 Isotoma caerulea | reverse complement strand
ACAAAGTCCCTTGGAACCACAAGATTGGGACTTTTCTGGGGGCTTGTCTCTTCTAGATACTATATATTACTTATTCTATGTGCAAACCGGAATAATATCGGACAGCTTCAAAGAAGAAATGGTAAGTATAAATACTTAAAATTAACAAGAAATAACTCTTCTCGATCTCAATCTTGTTCCAGGTGGCAGAACGTTCCAACCAAAGAAAAGCTGACATTCTATATGCCCAGTTAAAAAGGTGTCCAGAAACCAAATTGGAACTAATCCAAGATGGCCTTAGGAAAAGCTTGAATGATAGAGCTTAAGAGATATTCAGTACATTTCTAAGTTCTTAATTTGTATTTGAACACATTTGAGTATTGGTGACGGTACATAATTGGACAAATTAATATAAATAATCTATTGAAATCTATTAAAATTCAAACCGTAATTTTAGACCCAAGTACTTTAAAATCACAGAATTAAATATCATGCTATACAACTCATACGCCTAGCTTATTAATATTTTGAAACATTTATACACATTTTTTATTTTTGAAACATTTATGCAATGAAAATTCTCTAACAAACTTAAAATGAATATTTTTTGATAATTGAGTCGAAATTGAATTCAGCAATAACGCTAATAGTTATTTTTGCTTAGGTGATGACTTATGAATTAAAATTTTTTAAATACTGTCAAATTGTAGACTAAATATGGGGGAAATTTGTTCTGCAAAACTTGACATAATTCGATGTGTACCTAACTTTTTGAAACGCTTTGTAATCCATTTGAAAGATAATTAAATTTTCTAAACATTTCAAGTTTTGATTTGTTGCTGCAACTCCTCCTGACTCTCTAGGAATTTTTGAAAGAAGTACCCATGAGATTCCCAATGTTTCATTGACAGCATCCGCACCAAATTTTAAAGAATGACCTCACCATCGAGTTAAAATAAAATTTTTGACTGTAACTGAACTTCCCAAAAAGGTTATAATCACCAATTCAAATCACGGTTTCGTAAATAGTATTTTTGGCGATTTTTACCATCACAGTGGTATAAAACGGTAAATAACGATATTAACTGGTAACAACTGGAATATACCACTTGCTATGTTATTTGCTCTGGTCCTGCGCAAAAAATGTTATATGAAGTTTTATTGAATATAAGAAAAGTGAATAAAGATAAGATTATTTCACTTAACACTGTTTAAAAAATAGCAAGATCAAAAAGTAAAGTAGTATTTATTTTTAGTAGTGTTAAATGACATCATTACGAAAAACTACGGATGAAATACTTGCATGAAACATGAAAGTATTTCATTCAAGTGACCAAATGATGTACTTTTTAAAAAATCTTTCGAAACTTTTTTTAAATATTGCTAGTGACAAGAAATCATAGAAGCTTCTAATCTGCATAGTATTTCATGAATTGCTAGCTCCAGTGGCCTCTAAATCTCTGTTTTTAGTTCCTACCAGTTTTTACCAGTTATTAACACCAATGTGGCCTGATAAATACCGGTAAATAACGGCAAATACCACTGGTAAATACCATATGGTATTTACCATCCGAAACCCTGATTCAAATTGTTCATGCATCTCTGAAGCATACAGGGGTTTGGTTAAATAAAAATTTAATCTCGAGAACATTATACCCAAAAATTAACAGCTAACGAGTATCTTTTACATAAAATCGTCTTTAACTAATAACACTTGCAATAATACAAAGAAAAGTAGTTAAAAGATTTAATTATGAACAAATTTTAGAAAAGTATGATATGGACAAGTTAAGTTTTAGAAGAGAACAAGCCCTTAATACATTCGGTAGAAAATTATTCGTTAGCCATAGGTGCAGAAATTTTCTTCGCAAACTAACAATAAAAGTTTTAAGAAAACCTAAAGGAGTATTTAATCAGCCAGTGTACAAACATAACAGATACGAAGACTCAATCTTAGTAACCATTACAAGAAATGTAAACAATGAATACATAAAATCTGGTACTGTATTTGCTATACGATAGAAAATGCCTTGTTAATCGAAAATATGATAAAATGCAATGAAATAAATTTAGTGTGGAATTAATTTAGAAGTAGGGGCTTAAATAATACGTTGATTAAACTATAAGTAGTGGCTTAAAAAACTTGTTCATTAAACTACAAGTAGTAGCTTAAATAATTTGTTGATTACACTACAAGTAGTGTCTTAAATAGGAAAACTCTTAAAACTGGTGCAGTTTTCCCATGGAAATATGTTTAGCTCTAATAATATAGAAATTGTAGGTAATTCTACAACTCTAATTTAGATCATTACTGTCTTGAGCGCTGTGATCAATAAAAGAGTATAATAAAGACATTATTATTATTATAAACAAAATGTAAGGTCTTCATAGATTCCGTCCCTGTAAACTTACCTCCAAATTTTTTCAATTATAACTTCAAAATTCTTTTGATATTTTAAATTTTACGGGTTAGTCAGCAATTTATGTTGGATTTCGAAATTCGAAACTTTTCGGTTCGAAAAAATTAAATTTCTGAAAATAGATGGACCATGAGTATGTAAACATAGCCCGGCGTGGAGGTATAGTTAAAACTCTCTCTTTCAATTCTGTTACCTTGCTTTTACTTCTCTCCTCAGTTATAATGAGACGTTATCATAATCAAATCATTTTTCATGTTTTTATAATAAATTTCGGCTGTATTGCGTATTTATTAATGCTAATGTCTAGGGCGTATTGAATATGTCCCAGTCATTAATCAATGCATCTAAAGAAATAATATGAACATCCTATTAAATTTTAACGATATTCAATACTGCCTAGGAAGTATCGCGTATGGAATTATTAGCAATACGGTCAGCAACATATTATTATTATGTATACATATATATTATAAGTTCATCCACATAAGCCACTTACACGTTCATGAGCATTTGTTACTTTATTTACGGTATAAATAAGGAAATACGAATAATTTGTATACTATGCTCAAGTAAGGTAATACCAGTAATACCACTCATATATTTGATATCAATATTTACAGTGCTGGAACTTTTAATGTGTAGGTTGTATAGTCTCAGCATTGTAAATAAAGTGGGAGAGTCATTGACGACAATTTTTATTTGTTATTACATGTTTGCATTCTTTTAGGGGTTTGTAAATTAAACGTTAGAATTTGACCGTTGCTGTCTTTTCTCCTGTCAAAGGTTTGACAAAGATTGATTAGTTCTAGTAGTTATATAATTATAGCTTAAAATGTAATTTTACTGATACAGTCATGTTTTTGCAAATCAAATTTCCTTATTTGAATACTACAACTGGTCGAAATATTTTGATGATTTATAACTTTTTCCGTTTAAGGAATCAAATATACGTGTTTCGTTTACTCAGCAAACTTTGTTATAACAGTTTATGCATGTCTATACTTCACGCAATTGATCTGAGATTGATGCCAATACTATGTGAATCAAATCTGAACCTTTTTGGTTATCAATTTGTTTGATAAAAGTTGGGGTACTCAAATGTTATAAGTTTAGTATGATAACATATTTGCATATGAATATTTCACTTTAGAACAATCCTGATTTCCAAGTAAGTGTTTTTTGATTATTTATTGTGGATATTCAGTGGAATTCAAAAACAGCCTCACAATGAATCAGCTATATGTTTTACAGTTGGCTTGCATTCGTCTTCCAACAGTTGGATAAATATATAGTACGTCAGTGCTCTTATAAAATAAGATTTAAGCCGGAAAATTTCCCAACTAAACGCACAAAAGATAACACACGGACCATGCGTTTTAGAGATTATTAGATTAGATTTAGAGATTGGCTGACGACAGGTCACAGTCTGAATGAATGAAGAGGAACGGCGTTTCTTGTCCGCTGGTGCTCCTTTTCCTTTTTGACCTTGGACCAAGTCATAGTCTGTGCCATGGTCTATGAGATTCAAATCCCCTTCCCTCCAGCCTTACTGGGCGGCACTCAGGCAGATTTCTATGCCACCGGAACATTTTTCAAGCCACCGTACTCATAAGCTACCACAGCTTGAAAATATTATTATAATTATTAGTTATTATTATTAAAAAAGACAACCGTTTCACCAGGGATAGGCCAATTAACACAAAAATTAATTCAATTAATAATTAAAGTTTTTAAAATAATTATTACAATTAATGTGCAAATGGTTTGAAAAAAATTAGAAAATTAACAATTAAGTTTTTTTGAAAAATTAGGTAAATTATTAGTTAAATTTTCTGAAAAGAATAATTCAATTATTAGTTAAATGTTTATTTTAAATAAATTCAATAAATCATTAAAAATAAAATTCCAATTGAATTTAAAATTACTTAAATAATGAAGCTTTAAAATTTCAAACTTATTTTTAAAAAATTCAAAAATTTATTTGAAATTTAACTAATTTAAAAATTAATGAATTTCTTAAGTAAATAATTGAATTCAAAAGGTGTATTATACGTTTTACAGTACTACTTTTGAATTCCAATGCCCATATAAAATTTCCAGCTATTGCAGTATACTATGCACTATTAGAAACGAGTTCAATTAATTTCTAAGGACAAATCCACAACGTAGTTTTGTTTGTTTCCACAACTAATATAGATAATACTACCATCTAAAAGACTTTTAAATCAAGACGAAAACCAAAACTAAAAATTCCAAATTTTTTTTCAATGAATTTTATTTCAAAATTAATTCAAGTATTAAATATAAATGATTTGACAACTAACTGGTTAATTAATTATTAAATTTGAATGAAATATAAGCTTTTCAAGAATTAATTATTGAAATGATTTAAAATTGTTGATAAATTATAAATTGAACTTTGAATTAATTTAAAATTTTTAATGAATTATTAGTTGCATTTTGATTTGATTTGAAATTTGTAATGAATTATTAATTGAATTTTTGAATTAATTTCCGAATATCTCAAATTTATTTAAGTACAATTGAGTAAAAGTAACGCTAATTGTTCCTGTAAATTTTGATAAGTAAAATCATGTCAATAGGTCAAAGGTCAAGCGAAGAGTATTGTGTAATTATGATGGAAAATTATTTGTTTCTTACCGTTTTATGTAATTTTGCTATGATGATGTCTTGTTAAAAGTATAAATACCAGTGTAAATTGTAAAACAGAGTTCGTACAATTTGATACTTGAAAGTGCAAAGACTTCTCCGTGATCAGGAGCGTCCATTTGATTTTCACCTGAAATTGTCTACGTGTGTGTGTAAATAAACAGTTATTGTTGACATTAATGACCGTCAGTTTAAGATAACTAGCCTATATTTTACCGCTACGTCAACTTTTCATTGGTTAAGATAGAAAATAAAAGATTAGAAGTTATTCCAAATTGAAAGTTAGGTCACATAGGGAAGATTCACCAACTGAAGCTATCGAACTCTAATGACACTAATCATCCTCCGTGTGTTGAAGTCGTTACTTAATAAAACAAACAGAAAGGAACCGCATAAATAATGAGAGGTGCAAATAGGTTTCAGAGATATTCTGCTAGACCTTCCGTTCTCTGCTAAGCAAATACCACTACGTCGAAAAAAATAAAGCTAAATATCATAGAGCATAATGCATCAATGCCTATAATTGCTTAAGACTTTCAAACTTTGGTCTTGTAAAATATAATTTTTTTATATAAAATGACAAATGATGGGTTTAAGAATACCGGTAAAACTTTTTTGTGGACTGGTTTCTAATTTTTCGAACGACAATCAAGTTTACTTATTTCTGAAAAAACCTATTTTCTATTTTTTCACCTATTTCAATTTGCTTTTAATTCCAATTTTGTTTATTTCCGTCAAAGAAAAATAAACCTTTAAATATCAAACTTCTATTTTAAACTCTTCAGTTCATCAAAACGGATTTTTGAACTGCCTTAAAATATACATAAAAATTTTTATTCAATATTATGGGTAAACATATTTATTATAATGTTGATGCGAATACATTTTAAAATTTATATTTTGTCGCTATTTTATTATGCATTGTTTTTTAAATAAATTTCACTCTGCTAGCCCAAAAAATCAAAATTCACACAGAAGAATCAGTGCGTTTTTAAGTCAATCAGAATGGCTTAAATTTTTTTATTTATGGTCTGAATCTGGTTCTTTTGATTAACTTCATAATATTATAATAAAAAAAAGATTAAGTAAAAGTAAAAAGTAAAATCTCCTTTAGAGTCTTGACTGTTCAAACATTGGCGTAATGTCTTATTAAGATAATCCGTGTCTACTAAACATCAATATTCAGTATGCTTTTTAAACCTTAATTGTAAGTAGAATTGTTTTGTGCTTGTATTATAACATCGTACTATTCGCATTTGCTTTTTGGAATATGGACCATGGTACAGTTCAAATATGGATCATGTTGACAAATAAATTTGATCAATGGATTAAAGAATTTATTATTATCGTGTCTTTAGATGAAAACCTTTGTATTTCGGGTGGTTTTCATTTTTAGAAATACCTTGTTCAAGAGATAATAAGCCCTTAGTCCTAATGCGTTTTTTAAAACTCCTCCGAAAAATGTGTCCGGGAGGCATTTAATTCAACTTTTGTTCATAGTTCTACAATGGCTTCTTAAAGTCGCCAATATACACGAGTTGAACTGGGACAAACATAACTCAGAAACTAGCTAAAGATGGTTACAACTACTAAAAAAGGCAAGAAAAGGGCCAGTCAGTTTTTATTACAAAGTAATTAGTCAGTGAAAAGCACAATTTGTCGAGCGTCTTTAATTAAAAGGGTCGGAGTTTGGTCCATTGGTCGTAAGAATTGGACTTCACAAAGATTCCTTTGTTTGAAATTTTGTTAACATTGGGGAAACTTTTTAAAAATCCCTTTGCTGGCAATGCTATTTTGACCAACTTTGGTCTTTTCCTCTGCGAACAAGGTACGTCCTAAAAGTAAGCAGGATTAGACATAATAATCGTATTTTAAGGCTTAACAGAACGGCTTACTCTAAGTTTTTGGATTTCTGGGAGATAAACGGTTTAACACTGAAACCGTTTACACTGACTTTTTAAAACACGTTTTAAAAACTTTCTTTTTTAAATTTTGACTTCGTTCTAATTTATGAGTATTTCATTTTGATCTGGTGAAATTAATTTAACATTTATTATAATAACCGTGCATAGTATAGTGCAATAGCTGGAAATTTTAAATGGGCATTGGAATTTAAAAGTAGTATTGTAAAACGTATGATGAAATTTTGAATTGAATTATTTGTTTAAGAAATTCATTAATTTTTCAATTAGTTCAATTTCAAATAAATTATTGAATTTTTTAAAAATAAGTTTGAAACTTTAATTATTAATTGAATTAATTTTTTGTGTTAATTGGCCTATCCCTGGTGAAACGGTCGTCTTTTTTAATAATAATAACTAATAATTATAATAATATTTTCAAGCTGTGGTAGCTTATGAGTACGGTGGCTTGAAAGATGTTCCGGTGGCATAGAAATCTGCCTGAGTGCCGCCCAGTTAAGGCGGGAGGAAAGGGGATATGAGTCTCCCAGACCATGGCACAGACTATGACTTGGTCCAAGGTCAAAAAGGGAAAGGAGCACCAGCGGACAAGAAACGCCACTCCTCTTCATTCATTCAGACTGTGACCTGTCGTCAGCCAATCTCTAAATCTAAATTTCTCATTGTCATCGGCTTTTAAAATGTCTGAGCATGAGAGATTCGTACGACAAACTTTGTCTAAAGCAAGCGTACGTTTTATAAACAATTTTTTCCTAAACAAATTTAACATTACGAATGTATTGAAAGTTCTCATAATTGTCACCGTCTATTATGCAATCTGTCAAATCATTTTTAAATTCATTTTTTTTGTTTGATTAATGTTGGATATCAAAGTAAAAACTTGTTTGAATGTCCACAGTATCGATCACCTGTTGCAACCCGAAAAGATGTTTTGGACACAATCAATCATTATAAAGGACTAAAACCGGTCGCTGATGTTTTCGGTATTTTAAATATTTTATCCACACAAGTGCATTTATTTATTTATTACTTTATTCATGACCTATAGTTTTCAACAATGGGTCATCTCAAAAGAATCTTCTGGCTCTGAAGGGAACCATTCCAGTAAAATATAAAGGTTATAATTGCTATTTTTTTTAAAATTAAAGTTCTAATATTTTTGTTCTGTTTTTAACCTTGATTGAATACTATCATAAACAGGAGCTGTGTATCACATCCCAATAATAATTGGGTTACTTGACACTCATCCCTACAATGCTCCATTGGTTTATGTAAATCCAACCCCAGATATGAGAATTACGGTGTCTCCACATGTCGATCACAATGGAAAGGTTTATCATCCTTACCTGCACGATTGGAAACATGTAATTTTTACATTTTAATGGCCATATTGTGAGAGTTGTTAAATACATTTAAGAGAAATGGTGAAACTAATATAAAATAATATTAATTGATGTTCAGAGTTCATCACAACTGTTGGATTTGATTCAAGTGCTAATTATAACGTTCCAAGAGATACCTCCAGTCTATGCCGTTCTAATGCACCAACAACAACAAGCGGCACCTTATCCTACTCAGCCATATCCACCTTATCCTAGCAGTGTGTCTCAGATGCCTATGCCAATGCCTGGGATGCCCATGCCTGGAATGCCTCAACCAGTTTCACAAGTCTCCACTATTTCTTCCTTTAACATCAGACCACTAAGTTTAATTTCAGCTGCCGAACAAAAACTAAGCAGACAACTTGAACTACTTGAAGTACACGGTAAGTATGGGAGCATTTATTTTATGAAATTGCCAGTTGTATGCTTAAGGTTGTTGGCAAAATTTGTCTAATCCTTATCACTTCATAATTTAATTAAAATAATTACACTAAATTTTGTCTTATTAGAAAAGCTAGAGGGAACAGGAGCCACTGAAGCGTCAACTTCTGCCGGAGGAAGCTGTTCGTTAACGTCCTCGACTACTTTATCCCAGGAAAGCTTAAAATCTTTCATTACCAAAAACATTTCTAAACTCACTGACTGTACAACCGTGAGCGCTACATTATTGATTTTGTACCTGCAAAATCAAATAATTACGGATGAAATGAAAGAGGATATTGTAAGCTTTGAAAAATGTGTTAATTATAATAAAAATGCATTTTTAAATTTTTGTAAACGCATTGTTACAGGAAGGAAAGGTGGGTAATAAGAAAAAAGCCGACTATCTCTATACACTTTTATCGAGATGTCCAGAAACCAAGATTATTCTGATTAAAAGTGGCCTAAAGGACAGTCTCAATGATAAAGCTGTAGCAATATTTGACGAATTCCAACACTTGTAATTTAAAAAGTATTAAGAAGTTTAACCTTTAATAAAAACTGAAAAATGATTGACGTGATTGTGGACTTCCGATTGGTTTATATATTTTTAACACAATCTTTTAATACAGGCGAGTCATAAACATTATACAAAGAAATTCAACCCTCTTTGTCAATTTTTTGTTCAATTTTGTCACTCGCAAAATATTATTTTGATTAGTAATTAATTTCAAATTAATAAATTATTTTAATTGACTATTTTTGCAATTTATTATTATGAAGAATGTTTTAATTACAGATGAAACTAGTTTTATGATTTAAATTAATATTGAAAGGGTTCGTTTTTATAAATTTGTTTATTGATGACTTTCAACTAATTATCACATTTCTAGAAGTAAATGGACATATACGTCACTTTTTGCTTGCTTTCAAATTGTGTTTATTGGGAACCAGCTTATTTTTTTTGAAACGATTGTGCGTTGGTTAGAGTTTGTATTCGTCTCAAAAAATCCGGAAATAAGATTTCTAAGTGTAATAAATAAATGTAAGTTTTTAAGTTTAAATTTTCAAGCGTTTGATTGTATATGACAATGACTCATAGTTTTGATTAAAATAAAGGACACTGCATACATATCGTTTGCCACTCAAAGCGAAATTTAAGCAAAAAATCCTTCAACGTATGATTTTGAAGAGTCTGCTGATCTCATTTTATGATGTCAAATCATGTGAAAAGTTTATATAAAATGGTATAAAGCTAAAGTCGATAAAGGATTTTATTTAAGATAAGATAATATATACTAACCGTATAATGTTGACAATTTTGCAGAGCTGGGTAATCCCGGATTAAGGATTAACGGGATTAAAAATTGGATTAAGGATTCTTAATCCTTAATCCTTAATCCCGGTCGTAAAATTCCAGCTAATTAATCCCTAATCCTTAATCCTTAATCCAAAATTATATTAAATTAATCCTT
>JAQFZZ010001732.1:0-10269 GCA_034696405.1 Isotoma caerulea | reverse complement strand
AAATGACCTTATAATCGGTATTTGTAAGACTAATGGTCCGGTAATTTTTCAGATCGCAAGGGTCGCCCGCTTTTAAAATGAGGGATGCCTTCGCCTCCCTCATTGATTTCGGCAGCGCCCCTAGTTTTACCTGACCCACAGAGTGATGTGAGAAAACTCTTCGTTAAAAAATTGATAAAAATTGTGAGTGAGGCCATCCAGCCCAAGCATTTTAGGTGTCTTCAGATTTTTAATAGTGAAACTTATCTCCTCCAAAGTCACATCACAATCTAACTCGGATCGGATGTCAGTTGGGACGACAGGCATGTCAATCATATATGTGTGTAGGTGAGACAAGTCTGTAGGAAAATCAAGGAATTTTTCAGTGAAAAAATCCATGATTTTCTTCATCTTATCTCCATGGTTAAATTGAGCGAAAGCCTTAGTAACCGACATAGCTGCCTGTTGAGTGGCAATTTTTGGTGAAGGAAAATCATCGCAGGTAACGTACCCTTGGTAGTGTTCTAAACTCTTGATAAAATTTTGAAAGATTTCCGAATGTTTGTTGGAAAATCTCTTAGGAGATAATTTTCAGCTTTTCTAATTAAATTTTTGATTTTTAAGAAATGAGTTTTCTCAAATTCCATGCATATTTGAGAGATTTCAGATTTTAATTTTTCATTATCATTAAAACTTTTCGTCGGCAAATGAATAAAATTTAAAAGTAGGTTTCTAATCGTAATTTGGATTTTTTAAAAGAAAATTTTGGAAAACCCAAAGAAATTTTTTCTCAGCTTGTTTAAGCTTTAAAGTAAAAGTAGAACTAGCGTGATCGCTTTCAAAAGGGAAAATTGTGTCAGAGATTAAAATAGCAGTCTTTGACAAGTGGAGGTATGCGCGATCAAGCTGCGCCCGCGCTCCACCAGGAAGGGTGCTAATGAAAGTCATATCTGTACCAGAGGGGTGCAGATGTCAATACGTGTCAAAAAAATTATTGTCTGCGATGATTTTCTTGAAAATTGAAACAATGCTCGATCGTCTTTCGACCGATCTAGATCGATCTAGGGGTGGATCAAGGACAAAATTCCAATCACCAACAAGAATGATATTGCTTTTATCAGGAATTGAGTTCAATTCTGATTTTAATAAATTTTAAAAATATTTCGAATCGTTATTTGTAAATGGAAAGTGAACATTATATATTGTAAAAGTTTGATCTGCAATTTGTATTGTAATTTTTTGAAATTTTCCAGGTATTAAATTTTGACTGTTTAAAACATGTAAAGTGTTTTTTATAAAAAATATGGTTCCACTTCCCAGAGAATTAGAAGGGTTATAAAATGAAACATAATTATATAAATTAAAAGCATTATGCTTAATTTGGTCTATATTTGATTCCTGAATACAGAGTATAGAAGGACCTAATTGACTAACAAATGTACTTAATGCTTTTTGTTTATTTAAGTTATTCAGCCCACGCGCATTTATACTAGTGATTTTCAGCAAAGTCATTTTGAGGGAGTTGGATTTTGTAGTGTTTTGAAAAACATGGGTTCTGCATATCTAAGTTCTTCCTCAGATAGACCGTAACGATTAGTATATGCAATCATTTCTGCTTGCCTTACGCCAAATCCACAAGATTCTATATCTTGAATTAACTCAGTTTCAGGCTTTTTAATATACTCTTTGACAGGAGTAATGAGGTTTGAGACTTTGGATTTAACCTTTTTGTTACTTGTAGGTAACATATGGTTAAGCTCCTCAAGTGTTTCAAGGACATCTTCTTTCCTCTTAGAAAGAAGGGGGACAAAAAAACTCAAGTTTTCTATTGAACGTTTATTTTTGCTATATCTCAAGCATTCCAGGGCAACTTTTAGATGGTTAGCTGAAATTTTACTCCTGAATTGGGCTTTGTTCCAATTTGCAAATGCCCATTTATTTCTCTCTTCAGGCAAAGAAGATGCACATTGACTTGAGAAGCTTTGGTCCTGTGTGTTGTCATGGGAACTTTCATAAGTGATGTCATGCCGTACCTTTTTTACTTCAACGCCATCAATCGCTTTAGCATTAGATTAGCGTTTTGGTGTGGCTATACGACGATTTTTATAGGATCTGCAGTTACCCCGTTTTTAATAGGGACATGTACAATTTCAGCATTAGATTCACCGTCTGACTCAGGTTCGCCATCAAAATCAGGTACGCCATCAGAATCAGGTTCGCCATCAGACTCAAGTTCACCATTAGCCTCAGGTTCGCCGTTAGACTCGGGTTCACCATTAATCTCAGGTTCGCCGTTAGACTCAGGTTCACCATCAGCATTAGGGTTGCCATTAACACTTGGGGTATTGCCTGCGTCATTGGGAGATATGTCTTTTTTTGCTTTATTTTTCCCTGTGGGTTTCGCTTTGGCCTTGTCATCGTTCTTGTCTTTTGCGATACATTTGGCCTTGACATGGCCAGGCTTACCACACTTAAAACATTTCAGTCCAATCTGAACTGACAAGTCGAAGGACTTCCCATCAAATTGAACTTTAATTTTATCCGGAACTTTCGTTCCAGCTGGGATGGCAAGTTCAATGCTCCTCGACATGTCAAAGACATGTTTGAAGGATTCCCAAAATCCTTCACTGTCCTGTACTGTACTGCACTTCGTGCTTTACCATACTTGGACAACGCTTTTTCGATCGTCAAATCGGGTATGAAAGGGGGGACGTTATGCAACACATTTCTTTGAATTGGGTTAGCATAACGGTCCACTTTGCATGCAATACTGTCACTTACCTGGATAGTTCCCATGGTATCCATTTTTCCACATTTTTCTCCGAGTTGATCCACACCGCCCAGTTATTGGTCCACTGGAGCCAGCATACCGAACATCACTAGGGTCAATGACTCCTGAAAGAGAACTTAAAACTTGCTTGAGAGGGATATCCTTCGCCTTGCGAATAATCACCCCAAAAGTCATTGGAGTTGGTGATTTCTCCCCATCGGCCGCCTTTTTCGCCACCTGGCTAAAAGAGAAAAGCTGAGAGCCACTCCCTCCAGATTCCACACAAGGTGGGTTAAGAACCCCTCCCGAATTCCCTTCACCCTCTGTATCCATAGGGATGACCTCCATCACCACTTCACTTCACATTTCCACTTAGGCCAATTGTGTACAGAAAGTAAACAAAGTACCTACTTAAAAGTGAGAAGTTAAAAAGAAGATTTTAATTTAGAAAATTTAAAACTCAATGACAGTCGAAATTTTAAAAATAAACTCGAAAAATCAACCAACACAAGTCTTCAATTTCCCGCCATTCCAGTTTTTTTTATCCAAGTCTTCCCACGCCTGGCCCCAAAGTCTGGCCACGCCTGGAATAAAGGTCTGGCCGTGCCTGGACCCAAAGTATGGCCATGCTTGGACGAAAAGTCTGGCCGTGCCTGGGAACTTATTCTGGCCAGGCCTGGGAACAAATTCTGGCCATGAGACTGACCATGCCTGGTCTTAAAGTCTTTCCATGCCTGGACCCAAAGTCTGGCCATGCCTGGACCCAAAGTCTGGCCACGCCTGGACCAAAAGTCTGGCCGTGCCTGGACCCAAAGTATGGCCATGCTTGGACGAAAAGTCTGGCCATGCCTGGGAACTTATTCTGGCCAGGCCTGGGAACAAATTCTGGCCATGAGACTGACCATGCCTGGACTTAAAGTCTTTCCATGCCTGGACCCAAAGTCTGGCCATGCCTTAGAACAAATTCCGGCCATGAGACTGACCATGCCTGGACTTAAAGTCTGGCCATGCTTGGACCCAAAGTCTGGCCATGCCTGGATCCAAAATCTGGCCATTCGTCAACTTAAGGTTTCGCGTTGCTTTGATCCAAGTCTGACCATGCCTGGACCCAAAGTCTGGCCATGCTTGGAACCAAAGTCTGGCCATGCCTGGGAACTTATTCTGGCCAGGCTTGGAATCAAATTCTGCCCATGCCTAGGCCCAAAATCTGGCCATGCCTGGTACCAAAGTCAGGCCAATCCTCGACCAAAAATCCAACAACGCCTGGACTCAATGTCTGGCTATGCCTGGACCTATAGTCTGGCCATGCCTGGACCAAAAGTCTTTCTATGCCTGGAT
Source organism: Isotoma caerulea (assembly GCA_034696405.1). Lineage (NCBI taxonomy): Eukaryota > Metazoa > Arthropoda > Collembola > Entomobryomorpha > Isotomidae > Isotoma > Isotoma caerulea. Next base: position 6,182 of record JAQFZZ010001732.1, on the reverse strand, counting down.
CCAAAGTCTGGCCATTCCTGGTATTAGGTATATATGCAATGTAATGTAATTAATGTCATCTCATGCTATCACTCTTTCTTATGATATTAATAAACACTCTTCATCTAACGTCCAAGCTTGACACATCCTTACTCATCCTCTCACTAAGCCAAGAACAATTACCTTAATCTAGTATTGGTGGAGATTGCAGGTTTCGATTCACCGCAGTTAAAACTTTTATAACCATTTAGTTGCAATTTTGGAATTTCATTGTTGAAAAGAAAATTAAATAATTTTTACTTCGACGAACGAATAACAAGTAGTATTTACTTTTATCTTACACTAGTGATATAGCAGCGTTTCGATTTGCCCTATTTATTTAATTGAATATTAAAATTCCGGAAGATTGCAGCGTTTCGGTTTGCCCCAATTGTTTTTATCAGACTTTTAACAGTTGATCAAGTTTAATTGTTTAATTTATAAATGAGATTGAAACATAGTTCTGTTTAAATAGTGAAAGTTGCATCACAGGTTTGGTTTTATTTTGAAAATATTGAACGAAAAATATTTAAAGATTTTCCTTCTGATAACTTTTGTGCATAAGATTGCATTCCACTTTGTTTTACTAAGCAGCTCCAAGCAAAGTGAAATTGAACATTGTGAAGCAAATACTTCGTGCAACATTTTGAAGCTTTTAATTGTGATCGAACTGAAAAATAACGTGTCCGTTACTTTTTAATCAAGCCTGAGTACATTCTTTTTTTTTGACATTGTTTGTGAACACTTCATTACTGTAATAATGGTGGAAAAACGTAAAATATGCCTTAAACTTCTGATTGAAAATATATTATTAAATTCTTCAATATCTCCTAATTCATCACTTTATGAACTTATAACACTGAGTTCGACTCATCGAGTGTCTTAAGTGCTTTTAAAATACCAGAACAAATTAGGATTGTACTCTTGTGTTCTTGCGAATAAGTTAATTACAATAGATGCAAGAAATAGAGCTGTTGCCATTACAGAATTGCCTAAAACAAAGCATATGGCATTTAAAAAACTGAAAGCCGTAAGTTCATTCAGTCAAAATTCTCAACTTCAGTTTCATGGAAATTTTGAATATTTTCAAATGAACTCAATAATGTCATTAAATCATGACCTTCATCTCAAAGTCAAGAATAATCCTCGAAGTGCAAGGTCAAGTCAACCTTCAAAAGTGCATAGTCAGAACTTTCCCAGGCACCAAAACTATTTTAATGCAACTGCCCAGAAAGATAGTCAGCGGTGTAATGTAAAAGGGCGGGCTCTACTCTACGCTTTGCTACTCCCTTACTATGCAACCTTTAACCTTAATTCCCTTATTATGCCACGGCTAAGCTCAGTACCCTTTTTCTATTCTTTCACATACCTTCCTTGTGATGATGATGATCCTGGGTCAATCAATCCACTTGGAGGTCACAACACAAAGTTCACAATTAAGAATCACTATTTAATAATCTCAAATCAACTTTACTTTTACAATGATATGCTGTAATTATAATGATGTTGCTGCTACTGTTGAACTGGAGATGTGGAGGAGACGTCCGTCCAGTCCGATGGTTGGGATGAGAGTCTTGGTTGTGTGAGAGTGGGAATGATTGTGGCTGAGAAAAGGCACGCTATTCCTTTTCTGCCTGTTTCTCAGGTGGAGTGCAAGCGCTCCTTTTGAGTGCTACAGCGGTTTCACTCATCCCACAACTCAGAGCATAAATATGATACAAGTAACAGCAATAATTTTTCCATGTGCAAGCAAACTCCCATAATGCCGTTGTATGTTAATTCGCATCATTTGACACCCGATTCCTCGCAATATGAGATTCTTACAAGTTCACAAGTTCTTACATCTTCAACCTTTAATATTTTTTATTCAAATACCAATGAAATCATGAACAAAGTACAGTTCTCAGAATCAGAAGATATGCAAAAATCATCAACTTGTAATACTGCAAAAAAAAATTGACCTCAACCTTGAGTCAAAGTCGTTCTACTTCGCCTTTGTCAATAGTAACATACTCCGGATATACTTCTGATTGCAGCTCAGCCACCTACGCAAGTACTGCTACCCAGACGCACCCCACAGTTTATAGACCACCTCACATTCGTCGAAGAATTGAAAATTTTATGAATGACCCATTCTCTCATGATTGTAAACCAAATGAAAGACCTCAGAAAATGCAACCAAAACAAAGCTCATTTAATAATAACTTTTTACGCGTACTTCATACAGTCACCTTGCCCCCCATGAGCAAACTTCCAGTAAAGATTGACACCTCGAATATTCCCATGAACAAAGCCCTTATGATCAGACGGAACAACTATTTATTTTTTCGTCATCAGATTACAATTTTCCAATCATACGTTACTCATAATACGGATAGTGTCATCATTTGCAATAATAGCCAGACTCCTAAAACTCTCTATGCTTCAACTCGTCTTGGTCTTTTTCGTACTTTTGATGCCCCAATCAACTTACAAATACGGCAGTCATCTCGGATAAATAAAGCAGCACCTCACATTCATAACAACCCTTTTGAATCAGAAATGACCCATGCATTTTTACGAAATAAACCGTTCCGATCACAAAGGATTTTCCAGTCAAAAACAAATCCATTTAATCACTATCCACCAAATATGATCAAGCTTAATCCCATTCAATCGACTCAAGATGAAATTTGTGAACAGCCCCAACTGCAGCTGAAACCTCCAAAAGTTCCAGCGAGGAACAAAACCAGGCCTACCAAACCAACGGAAATTTCATCGATTTCAACTATTCCAGGTATGCCCTATAACGACCCTAAAAAATCTGATATGGAAAATTATGCAAATTTGATTAAATACGCAAATCAGCAAACACCTGCAACATATAAATTGCTCAAACGACTCCGTGACCATGAAGTATTTATACAAGCCCATTGACCGTCACTTAAGACCACACACTCCTTTGGAAGTACCCTTTACTCTGTTTTTTGCAACTAATTGGTTTATCGATACTTATTTGACTTTATGTATTTAATTCGATTTTTTGACTTTCTGTAAAACACTTTGGAATTATACAACTTATTATTGAATGTACATGCAACTAACCTGACTATCAACTATTATCATTGTGAAATCGTTCTCAATTTTCGTAGATTTTTACAACACTAAAACTTATTTCAACTTTGAAAAAATGTGAAAATAATTTAAATCGAAAGAGCTCGACTGTTTTTGTCCTTTTTGTAATTTGAGACTTATAATAAGTTTTATGTTTAATTTTATCTATGTTGTTTCGTTTTATTTTATCATTTCGTTATTAAATCATTTTTTAACTTGAGTTTATTTTGATGTACTTTAATACTTGACTATTTAAAATTCATTTTTATTTGAAGCAATGGGAAATATTTTAAAATTCAGTAATTGTTAGATCTGATTTCCAGGAGGAAATCCTGTTGTGGAGGGGCGTATTGTGATGTTGAAAATGAAAAAACGATGCATAGACTACGAAAGCACAGTCGATGCACGACCCATAGCATAAGTCATTTTACAGGATAATTAAAGTAATAAGTCAAGTGTTCAAACCGGATATTGCGGTTGAACACTTGCTTAAGTATAAGTATTGGCATTCTCCATCCAAGAATGCGAATACTTATCACTTCCGTTCTAAGAAATCCACAATGGAGAATTTAGCAATAGAGAACAGAAATTAAGTCAGTTGGTTTTTAGCAACCAGTCCTTACTCATTGTATACTACAACTTTGTCACTCAGGGTAATAAATTCGGATCGGGCATTAGGCTCGGTTCCGAATTTATGAGTTAATTAACTGAAAATCGAGTTTTTCGGGGTTTAGCCCCTAGGATAGTTAGAAGTCCCGAACTTTCGGGCAATATAGTGTATAAATAATTAACAAACCAAAAAGTGTAGAATAAATAGAAAATAAAGTAATACATAATAAAAAAGTGATTGGTTGAGTAAAAAGCGAATCTGGCCCTTCAAATGTGAATCCTTGTATAAATAATCTGCTTAATAAATCGGCTGAATTAGTAAAAAACAGTATTGTTGAGTGTCAATTCAAGTCTCGTCATAACATTAATTTATAACTTTACAGTATAAGGTATATATGCAATGTAATGTAATTAATGTCATCTCATGCTATCACTCTTTCTTATGATATTAATAAACACTCTTCATCTCACGTCCAAGCTGGACACATCCTTACTCATCCTCTCACTAAGCCAAGAACAATTACCTTAATCTAATACTGGATCCAAAGTCTGACCATGCCTGGACTTAAAGTCTGGCCATGCTTGGACCCACAGTCTGGCCATGCCTGGATCCAAAGTCTAGCCACGCCTAACCCAAAGCCTGACCATGCCTGGACTTAAAGTCTGGCCATGTCTGGACCCAAAATCTGGCCATGCCTGGGCCCAAAGTCTGACCATGCTTGGATCCAAAGTCTGGCCATGCCTCAAGTTGTAGACAGGCCATGCTTCGACTAAAAGTCTGGCCGTGGCATGACTTAAAGACTAGACATGTCTCGACCCAAAATCTGGCCATGCCTCGGCTTAAAGACTAGCCATGCCTTGATTGAAAATCTGGTCGTTCTACGACTTAAAGAGTGACAATACCTGGACTTAAAGCCGGGCCATGCCTGGACCTAAAATCTGCCCATTCGTCGACTTAAAGTTTCGCCATGCTTTTATCCAAGTCTTCCCACGCCTGGACCTAAAGTCTGGCCACGCCTGGACCAAAAGTCTGGCCATATCTGGACTTAAAGTCTGGCCATGCCTGGACTCAAAGTCTGGCCATGACTGGATCTAAAGTCTGGCCATGACTGGATCCAAAGTCTGGCCATGCCTCGAGATATAGACTGGCCATGCCTCGACTGAAAGTCTGGCCGTGCAACGATTTAAAGACTTACCATGCAAGGACTTCAAGACGGGCAATGACTGGACCCAAAGTCTGAAAATGCCTCGAATAAAGTTACGCGTTGCTTTAATCCAAGTCCGTCCATGCCTGGACCCAAAGTATGGCCATGCTTGGACCCACAGTCTTTCCATGCCTGGAACCAAAGTCTGGCCATCCCTTAGAACAAATTCCGGCCATGAGACTGACCATGCCTGGACTTAAAGTCTGGCCATGCCTGGATCCAAAATCTGGCCATTCGTCAACTTAAGGTTTCGCGTTGCTTTGATCCAAGTCTGACCATGCCTGGACCCAAAATCTGGCCATGCTTGGAACCAAAGTCTGGCCATGCCTTGGAACTTATTCTGGCCAGGCTTAGAAACAAATTCTGCCCATGCCTAGGCCCAAAATCTGGCCATGCCTGGTACCACAGTCAGGAAAATCCTCGACCAAACATCCAACAATGCCTGGACTCAAAGTCTGGCTATACCTGGACCTATAATCTGGCCATGCCTCGACCAAAAGTCTTTCCATGCCTGGATCCAAAGTCTGGCCATTCCTGGATCCAAAGTCTAGCCACGCCTGGACCCAAAGTCTCACCATGCCTGGACTTAAAGTTTGGACATGCTTGAACCCACAGTCTGGCCATGCCTGGATCCAAAGTCTAGCCACGCCTGGACCCAAAGCCTGACCATGCCTGGACTTAAAGTCTGGCCATGTCTTGACCCAAAATCTGGCCATGCCTGGGCCCAAAGTCTGACCATGCTTGGATCCAAAGTCTGGCCATGCTTCAAGTTGTAGACAGGCCATGCTTCGACTAAAAGTCTGGCCGTGGCATGACTTAAAGACTGGACATGTCTCGACCCAAAATCTGGCCATGCCTCGGCTTAAAGACTAGCCATGCCTTGACTGAAAATCTGGTCGTGCTACGACTTAAAGAGTGACAATACCTGGACTTAAAGCTGGGCCATGCCTGGACCTAAAATCTGGCCATTCGTCGACTTAAAGTTTCGCCATGCTTTTATCTAAGTCTTCCCACGCCTGGACCTAAAGTCTGACCAGGCCTGGACCCAAAGTCTGGCCGACCCTGGACCCAAATTCTAACCACGCCTGCACCCAAAGTCTGACGATGCCTGGGCCCAAAGTCTGACCATGCCTGGATCCAAAGGCTGGCCATGCCTCGAGTTGTACACTGGCCATGTTTCGACTAAAAGTCTGGCCGTGGCACGACTTAAAGACTAGCCATGCCTCAACTGAAAATCTGGTCATGCTACGACTTAAA
>JAQFZZ010001731.1:0-10270 GCA_034696405.1 Isotoma caerulea | reverse complement strand
AGAGAGAGAGAGAGAGTATCATAATATCAAATCATTATAGTGAATAGATGATAATTACATTAGATGATGATAATACATCTTTGGTAGTTTTGCTTAGAATTAGAGGAGGAAGACAAGGATATGGCCAGAAGGGTTGAAACGTTTGAGAATTTTCCAATTGCTCCAAATTATAGGTTGCTCCCAGAATATGATTAAACTTCCACAGGGCTACTGCCCATGCCATATGATACAAACATAATGATAATCTAAAATCCAAGTCAACCACCACCATCACCAACTGTAACTACCAAACCTTAATTCCTATCAAAATTTACTTACTTTTTTCTATAATAATAATAATAATACTCTCTGTGAACGGTGTTGTTCTAGTTCAATGCGTTATATTATAGAAAAATAGGCAAGAGTCAACACTCAACAGTGATTCTTTCTTGGGGCTAATAAGTCTTCATCTCAAATTTCAAAAGTAGGTAGAAATACACTAAGTTCTTTGTCGAATAAGGAATTCTCATTTGATAAATTGGTAGCAAAATATGATAATATAGGTATAAAAGAAATTGGGTGAAATTGCTTTGCTCCAGATTTGGTATAAGAAATTTAACGGAATTTAAATCAAAGTTGGGAAAAACAATTTGATCGAATTTCAAATTGATATGGGAGAGGAGAAAATAAATTGCGGACAGAATTACGACCTTTGTTACACTTGCTATTCTTAAAAAGATAATTTGCAATGAGAAAAATGAAATGAATCTTTTGTAAAGGGCAAAGGGGCCGTACCAATAAGCCAATCTAATTTGCCTTTAAGTTAAACCTGACAGACAGTAGATCTTTAGATCTGAGGAATTATACATTAGGTTATGTAGTAAAATATGAAAGAGACTCAGAGCGGAATCTTTATTAAAGTCAACCCACGCCCTTATCATATCTTCGAGGTTATATAGTAGCTTGGTTTTAAATTTGCATAAAGACATTTTGAATTGTGTGTCGAAGGAAGTGGAACTTTTACATAAGGATCCATTAATGAGGTCAAGCTTTAGGTTTAAATCGCTAAAATTAGCATGTTTATTTTATGTCATGTTTATAAGTAAAAAACATGTCCCAAAATCAAAGACTAATTGAATTGAAGATAAGATTAGAAGAAGCCCAACAATGCAATAAATATTGCCAAAATTTGAAAGATATTTGTGCAAAAATGCACCTGCCACTATGTGGTAATAATACATTTATAAGAATGAACATTATAAACGGACAGAATAAGATAGATGTATGTTTAGGTAAAAAGTTGTTGAGAAAGGATTCATCTTAAGATGATGATGATCATATTATTTTCCGAGGTTCATTGGTTGAATAAGAAGATCAGGTTCATTCACCTGTTGAACTCTACCCATAAAATAAAATCTGGCTAAAAAACTATTATCTTATGTATGTTGGATATGCGTGCATATGTGTGTGTGTGATGTGGTCTCGTCTATAGTATAAAGTCAACTTGGGATGCAACAGTAACAATCTTCTTTGAAAGATGACCATTCACTATAGATACTACTCACCACTACCACGGTACATCTTATGTCCCTATGTCCGTTCATCCATTATAGATATTTTATAACTAGAGATGTTATTATGGCTTGTGTTGCATTGCACCATTCCTTTAATGTTAGTCTTCGGGTGGATTTTTTTTAGGGAAAAGAGACTTTTTGATGATGGAAAGACATTTATTTACAGTTTGAATCACCTTTGGTTAATGGAGGAAATAGGAGATGAGGATGTGGAGTGCATTTTAATATTTTAAAATTTTAACTTGGGATTATTGTCATTAATGATTTGACTTGGGATGGATATACTGCCTTTTTTAGAAAGGGATTTATTCTCAGTGTGGTATTAATTTCCTGAGTGAGAGATTTTTTAGGAAGTTTCTGTGGCTTGTTTCTTGATGTGATGATTGATGTGGGTCATGCAGACAAGCTATTTGGTAGTGTGGCGTATCACTTTTTTTGCTTTCAAAAAATTCAATAATCTTGAAAAATTAATTGAAATTTATTCACATAACAGTAGTAAGAATTAAAATCAATAAAGTGTCTAATCACATTCCTATGTGACTAATCGGTAAAGTCATTTCATTGCAAACTTTTGTAAAGGTCACCCACCACAATAAATTAGAAACGGGTGCCTAAGAAAAATTCTCCGATAAGCATTTTTTACCCACGATCATCAAAGCCTTGCCTGAGGGTATTTAAATTTTTAGAAGTTGGAAGTTGTATTCTTTTGGATTAAATGGCTATCATAACTCTTGACGTTTTAACCTTTCCTCTGAAAAAAGAATTGAATCAGTAGTAAAAAAGAAAGAAAATGCATATATAACAACCACCCATGCCAAAGTATCTCTTCCACCATCGACTACTTTACATATATAATATAAATATTATTATATTGCATACGCTATTATCAGTTTGTAGTTAGTTATCCAACGATACATTTCATTAGTCTTGAAACCTTACATACATGTTCTCCTTATCAAAGATTAAGCAAGGCCAAAAAAGATAGTTAAATCTCTTCGGTGGCTCATCATCACCCTTACCAACTAATAATGCAACCACCACCACCACTACTTATAGTATACACACCACACCACTACCACTCTCATCATCATAATGATTTTTCTTCAAGAAAAGAGAAGGCAATTTTCCGCGAATGGAATATCAATGAGATTTACTTGCTTAGCCCTTTTGCTCCTGTTGACTTTAATTATTTCAATCCAAAAAATCTTCCACAAAATAACTCAAGAGAATTGTAATAGCAAGTGTAGAAGAATCACAAAAGAAAATTCTCTATTACATTTCACATTAATATGATAACATTTGATATGGCTTGAGTCCAGTCCATCTTCTTCCCTATCAGACTTGCCCATCTACCTGACATTTCACATTATTTTTACCTTATCTTTTTGTACTTGAGAAAGAAGCCAAGCCAAATCATCAATGGGCTTTTTCGCATGCATTTATTTCCCTTCTCTTCTTCTTCATGTAGCAGTCAACAGCATCTGTATCGGAAAAGATTACCGATAATGATATCTATAACAAGCTATAATATCCCTTCTATCAAAATTGTTACTCTTGTGATAAGAATTTTTATAACTTTCATGCTCTCCTATCTTAACTATTATTACTCTTACACTGTACACTGTTTTTCATTTCTTGTCCTTGTTCAATTACTTTTGAACATTTGAAAATGTTCTTAAAAGTTTTTCTTTGTTCAAGAAAGAATTATCCTTAAAACATTTTTGCTCAGTTCTTTCTCAACTGGGTTGGATTTGGATTGGGTGATTTCCCTTATCTTGATTATCATACCTACCTACATTTATTATTACAATTCTATAGGAATTGAGATTGAACCCATTAATCAAGATCCTTTTCATTGTCTCTTGTCCACCGTTGTCACAATTGGCCATTAGCCATTTGATTTGTGTCCGAGTTATTTTATTACATTTACGTACAACAATGAACGACTCCTGTTTGGCTGACCCATTCGTTTAGTCTATCCATCTAAAGAAGTTGAAGCCAAATTGTATTGTTACAATAGTCTAGTCTCTTTGTTTGATGATTTTATTCATATTATATTATATTAAGAAAGTAGGTGCATATAGATTAAGTCTGTCACCGTCATCAAAGAAAAACATGTCTTCTAGGGCGATTGACCATATGGGAGTGTGTTATAGACATCCTGCAGTTTATTACAAGAAGAGTGATTGAGAGATGATGAACTCTCGTATGCTGTTGGTTGGTGAATCGTCTTCAAACTCTAGGTTGATTTAATGGCTTGTCTTCCGATTAAATGACACTCCGCCCTTTTGCTGTTCGGCAGTGATAAAAAATATTTATGAGGATTTACATGGGCATGTTTGTTCGTAGTGGTGATTTTGGGTCTGATTTGATTTGCGTTTTGACATCAGTGCCAATTTAAATTATTTACATTTGAATTGAACTGATAATCTCCATAAATTATTATGCTCAATAATTATGATTCAATTGACATTTTACGTAGGTTTTTGAATCGAAAGAAAACTCATTCATCATTTGATAATAAGTTGGTTTGGTACGTTTGAGTTTTTTATATTCTTTTCCTCATACATCAAAGGTCACGTGTCACTTTCATCCCATACAAAAAGATGTATCGACCTGAATCAGGAAATGGTCTTAAAAATTTTGTAAAAAGTCGTAGAAAAAAATTTATGAGGCGCCAAAAAGCCTCCCACTGAGTTTATCTTCTAATTTTACCTTTTTTAAAACTTACATCCGACACTTGGGTTAAAAAAGGTATCTATTTTCATGTGATTTGTACCCTTGAGAAAAAAGCCATACACGCTTTCGGTCGACACAATATTTCCTACTTTTTCAAAAATCTTATTTGAAATCTTAAGATCAGTCACACTTGCTCGAAAGCAAATACAACATTGTTAAAATAGGCCAAGTTTTGTTATGAAAATGGATAATACCTGTTAGGTAGGGTAGGGAAAGTCTAATGGTAAAAAATGTCAAATGTCAAATAAGTTCAAATGAATTTTTCCAAAGGGTAAAAGTAAGAAAAGATGGATGGATCTAGATTCTCCAGACTGACAAGAAGTAGACATATATAATCAGAGATTGGTAAAATGTCCTGATTTTTATTTAAAGTTATTTTCTTCCTTTTTTACCATTTTTATCAAAGGCCAACATCTTACACAAGAAAATATAGAAATTGTTACTGAGGTACTATTACACAATTATATTTTTCTTTTGATGTTATTTTTTGCATTGCCCTAACCCAGCCAGAGTAGAGTTTCCTTTCTAAAACAAGGAACATAAAATGCCTACGTAAATTCAGATTAAAATCTTCATAAGAAAAGAGTTATGATGACGAGACGACTGGACTGGACACAGAAACAAACTTTTTTATAGTTAGGTAACACTCATCAAATAGACAGACAAGTTTATATAAAATACATTTAGATTAAAAATAAGAAATACATACTCCAATTTTATTGTAGATTGTACCTTTTCTAAAATAATTATAGTAATATTGTAGTAAAAATTCTTTCTCCACAAAACAAAAAGTCTTTATCTGATTTTGGCTTATTCACTTACCAAAAGGAATCATCATGGCATGCACCCCTGATTTCGCACGGAGGGAATGAAGACAGAAAAATAGGATTAAATGTGCGAAAATTACTCAACCTTGTATGGTTTTACATAATGTAGCACCATAAAAATATAAAAAAGTATGGAATACAACGGCTGAATGTAACATGCAGAATTTTATAAGACTGACTTCGGTCCATTTATGAAAAGTATGAAGGATGAGTGTATCTGTGTATGTTTAACTGAAGAGCCAAGCCAATTAGCATTTTAGTATTGAAATGTAAGCATTTCATAGTTTAACAAAAATAATATTAGCACCGTATACTAACTAGTTTGCTAAGATTGTGTAACAATCATAGGTTATGGATATGTTGGTAAGCATGTGGGTGTATTTACTCAAGAGAACTTAATTTGATATAAAGTTCTATGAGAAAAGGGAGGAAATGATTATTGCCATTTTAATTAAGTCATATGATTATGATTTTAATCGAGATTTTGCTTTATTATGGAATTGAGCTGCGTTCATTTTGCTCTTGGTATGAAACCTTTAACCTGGAAAAAACCGGAAGGGGATTTGGTTTAGATGTGATTATTACTTTTTTAATGGTGAATTTAACACGTTTTAGGCATTAGTTAACTTTTATTTTAAAATTAAAATTTTTACGAAGAAGGGGGTCGATTTAATGTTGTTATTCTTCCAGCTGAAAATACTCAAGATTTCAAACGGTTGGGTAAAATTAATTAAATAAAAAAACAAGCTAGTTTTCATCAGAAACTATTTTTATATAATTTATACCCAAAAGAATAAAATGTCGGTTCCGCCAGGCCAGTGCGACCAACCACCAGTATCATCATCAGCCAAAAGCATAAATGATGAATGACTTTTTCTCACTGAGAAAATAAAAATTAACACTTTTTTGAAGACAAGAAGATTTTAATCCTTCAATCAGTACGAATTACGTATATTATACCCTGCAATGTGCAATAAAGTACGTAGTAGTAATTCTATTAATTAATTGTTCTCTTTAAAGGAATTGCTTACTGCTCCTTGTATAAAAACCATTAATGTTATGACTAGCTGTGGGAATCATCTTATTCCTAAGTATAATGGAAAATGGAAATGTTTTCTCTTACAGTGAGGTTGCATATGTATATCTAGATGGAAGTTTTGGTAAAAATGGATACTAAGAATGATGATCCATCCGAGTGATTAAATAGGACTCTGGACTCTCCGCAGTATGTGAACTTGTTACATAAAATGAAATAAAACCCCTATAAATCAGACATTTTGATATGAATCATACTTTTAATATGTGGAAAGGAATATAAGAACTCATTATTGTAGTCATCCTCATTATCAAAGTTTTGTGTTAATTCTACGAAAACTAATGGTCTTTCGTCGGACGTGACTCTGAAAATTTTCACATTCAGCTAATAAAATCTTTAATCCAACATCCACAGAGTTTTTGAACTCATTTTAGCCCAGGAAAAAAATTAAATGCCATTTTTCATCAATTAATTCTTCCTTTATGTAGAAAAAATCACTATCATAATTGTACATTATTTTAGACAATTTGAAACGAAACCACACCGGCGGTGTGCATGATTCGAAAATGAATGCATTCAGCATTGCATTGCGAATTTTAATAAGAAAAATCACTAAAGTAATAATTAAGTCTTGGTAGCGCGTATGGATTAACATTAGTTGAAAAAATATGCCAAGTTTGACCTCCTAATGGATTCAAAATCCTTCGAAAAATAATTATTGCACATGCTACAATGTTTACGTAAAATTTCTTTATTTTTCATCGTGATGTTCACCTGTTGATTGTAGATTGTTGATTAGCCACTAATTAACTTCTTCTTTTCGACGCATTCTTTATTGATAACGATTATTATCTACTCGTTAATTATTGTTTTTTGAATAAATGAAAATAGACCCTTAATGATTTTTTAAATATTTTTCTATGCAGATACGAAAAATAGTGTGGGGCTTGTCGGATGTATTGATGAAATAGCACATAATGCCATAGCCGTTTATTGGAATCCTCTCGAAAGTGCAGCTAAGGTAAGTAAAAACTTCTAACTCTAAATATTTACGGGGTTTAACCTCTTTCCTAGAGTAATTAAAGGAGGCAACACCTTCAATTTTCAATACCTCTGTGGTTGTGTTGTGGTGTTTTCTCCCAATTTTAATTGCCATGAATCTTTATATAAGATTTATAAATCGTATGAAAATTGAACATTGAACATGATGTGATGTGGGCTTTTACTCGAAACTTTTTGAAATCATGTGATCTTGACATAGGTATATTAAATGAAAAATACTGTAGAACCTACCCTACCCAGTAGACAAAAGGTAGAAAGATATCATAAATCGTTTTACAAGAGGGTGAAACACTCCATAATATAATAAACAATGATGTGCGATATACACATTTTACTTGGAGTAGATACACACATTATTATTATTATTTGTGTCCACGCCCTTTGTTAAGTTAACCCTTTTTCGGTCCGTCGGTATCGTACTTATTAGGATAAGGAGTGTCTCCAAAATTATGGATTTCCTACAAGCCAGAGAGTAAAGGGTGAAACATCTTGGAGTAAAAGTTAAAAGTGTTTTAATATTTTTTTTATTTAAAAGTCTCTTCTTCAATTTCCACACCAAATGGTCCTTCCTACAATCCTACCTGTTTGAAAAAACTCCTAACCAACCACACATGATATTATTCGACATTTCATTAAAGATAAAACACCCTCGTAGTAAATGTACCATGCTGTCCTTTCTAATGATATACATTACATTTTTTGAGACTATCAACTCTGAGAATGGAATTGGAAATTAGAAGCTTCATACACGCAACAATCTGTATGGCAGTAGCAGTTAAGATTTTATTTTGTCTGGGGGAAAACATTGCGTATGATTATGTATGATAATAATAATACCTAAATATTTTCATACATTTTTTTATTCTTGTATTAAAAAGGGAACATTTACTACTTTTCGTATCTATACTTTTTAAAAATGTACGGGCCATAAAGCTCCTTCCTACTACCTTAGATAGATATAGAGATGAAGGAGAGAAAAGCAACAGGTGTGATGCAGCAAGTGATACAATGTGTATTTATGGGAGAAATGGAAACCCCTCCAATTTATTATCATTTCTGGCTCATACATTTTTATTGAAAAAAATCATGGAAAAAAATAAGAAAGAAGGGAAATGGATCATCAAGATTAGTTAAAGAGTTTAAATTCTTTTTAAGTTTTAAGACTTTCTAAACTAATCTTAAAACGTTGGCTTTTTGTTAAAGATCCAGGAAGTTTTGAATTGGGGGAGGTTATATCGTGTTATATGTTCCCCCAGTCGTATAATATTATTTGTAAATGTAGGATAAACAGGATTAAGTCAGGCTAAAGTTGAGTTGAAGCTAAACTAAAAACAATTTTTAGTTCTCGGTGGAAAATCGGTGCCATAAATGATATTTCAGCATTAGCAAGCAAAATGTAAGATTAAAACTCAATCGTGGATGATAATAGTAATTTGTAAATATAATTAAGGGAATGAGTTAATTGGTCAAAGAGATATAAAGATGTAATTGTCGCAAATCGTAAAACCAGGTATACATTAGAATCTCCTGCATAAAACGTGGTACTTTAGGCACTGTAAAAATCACAGAAGCATGAAATTTTGATTATAGTTTTTGAGGTTTTGCATAAAAAACTCTCATGCAAGGGTTGAACATAATCTGGGTATTATTCTTTTGTGATGCAATTTATCTTAAAGTGAAATGGTTAAAGTGCGTAATAATTTGACAGAAAATAAAATATTGTGCTAAGTAAATCATTTCTAAAAATTTAGTTTTTGCAAAAAATAAATAAACACTTCCTTCATAAATAATCTTACGTGTTTCCGTTGCTTTATAATTTTGACAAAAGTTTTAAAGTTTAAAATGCAGATCACCCGTATAGTAAAATTTATCTTACAGTCAAAACTGCAATAGAGCTTCTACAAAAAACTACTCTGGCTATGCTTATCGGTTTCAACCTAGTGGACAAAATTATGAGATAGTGATTGCGTACCCCTATGAACGAAGCAGACGCACTTCCTTGAGTTATGAGAAAGTGGCATGAAACTCGAGTGAAATTTTAATTTTATGGAATGATTACCTGTCC
Organism: Isotoma caerulea; assembly: GCA_034696405.1. Taxonomy (NCBI): domain Eukaryota; kingdom Metazoa; phylum Arthropoda; class Collembola; order Entomobryomorpha; family Isotomidae; genus Isotoma; species Isotoma caerulea. The sequence goes on along the minus strand of JAQFZZ010001731.1, from coordinate 988 downwards.
AGTCGGTACTTTAAAAAATATTTTTTTCAACTTTTAAGAAAACCACCAAGTATTCATTTATCTATACAATATAATAAGATAAGGTCGTTCGTATTCGTATACCATCTTTCTTTCTAAACTTTCGGCATCATATAAAATAGAATAGAGAAGCAAGTCCAGTTCAACTGGCTTGGCACACAGCACAGTTCTACTTATACTACCACCACACCGGGTGCCTCTACTCTACTCTACCAATTCCTCCGGAGTATTTTTTTAACCTCTCTCGGATGATAAAATTTTCAAAGAAATATCCATAAAATGATATCACATAGAGATTTTAATGGTTTATCCCCTCCAGCAATTTGGATCTTTCATCTGGACTGTTCATCATCTAATACACTTGTGCATACCTAAATAACAATAATAATATTTTCATGTTCTGTCTTCTTATAAAGAGTGAGCTTTCATCCTGCCTTCTAATATGCAATCACACTCCCATACATTATATAGATAGATGGATAAAGACAACGTGCACATTGTGTTACATATATATACACACATGATAGATACATGTCAGAGGGGAACAAGGTCTTCCCATTATCTTCATTATTATTATTATCGTCTATTTCTGATTCTTTCCAACTTTCCAAGTCTGAATTGCAGTTCCCTCTGATATAATATGCTCTTGGCTGCGTTTATACAATCAGAATTTAAGGCTAATGTGAAAAATTAAATGAAATCCAGCAGAAGAAGAGAGTTTTTGATTCGAGCTTATGCTGTTGTGAGAAAAACTCTCCAAGATATCTCTAACTTCTTAGGAGTTTCGAGTTTAATGAGCGGAAGCACCTTGGACGTGATCTGATTTCAAATCCTTCTATTTTCTTTTACTTTATACTTCTTGGATGAGTCCAAAAGGCTCTTGTGAATCTATCTCTGAACTGTCTAACTATTTTATAATGTTCCTGGAGAGATTCTTCACCCTATAAAATTTTATGCTTTTAATTTTTTT
>JAQFZZ010001730.1:0-10271 GCA_034696405.1 Isotoma caerulea | reverse complement strand
TCTTGCTCACCAAATACTCTTCTTGACATGATTACAATTTGTTTTTATAACCTGCAAACAATAATGTTAAGTAACTGTGTGAATGTCAAAGCTCATATATCGAAAGCTGATTGTTTACTTGCATCTCTTTTTTGCTTGATACGTAGAAAATGCATTTTTAATCAAAACAATATTCTTATGCAGATGGAATATGGACGTAATGAAAGCAGGACGTCAACTTTATAAAAAATTTGAAACTGTCCTTATATTACCGGAACCTATTGAACCAGCCACAGTTGGCCCTTGGGATTCTAAACATTCCAAGATTATCCCAACCACTAGAGTGAAATTCAATCCTCGAACGAAAAGAAAATCGGAAGCAAACAGTTCAAAAGAACCATTTTTTTACACATCTCTTTTCCCCGAAATTGAGGAACATGATCAAAATAACAACGACTTTTCTTGTCTTGTTTGTAATCATCCAGGCAAGGTACATGCTAAATCGTCAACTAAGCATCTTCCATTTTTTACCACTTTTATAAAATCTTTAGTTACAATTTTAGTTTTGAATGACAATCTTTGAAACGCAGAAAAAATTTCTTTAAATTGGATAAAAATTTTAATGTTTTATGGAAATTGTTGAATTTGTAAATTATGATGGATACCAAAATGGTATTCAAAATTTACATTGACTTATTTTGATTTTTTAATGGTGAATATTAATTGTGTCAAACCTCAAAGCTGCAGTTGCACTTTGGTGCATCCATACTTTTACCATGTTAAAAGTTAAAACATATTTCCTTGTTTTGCAGACTTTATTCACATTAACTATTGTGGCTGTAAAAATAAGATTTTTAAAAAGCTAGGGTCACTAAAATCTTTTATTTTTCATCATTTAAGTCAGAACTTTTAATTCTCCTTGATTCAATAGTTTATTTATTAATGTAAGTAATAACACTTACTCATTAATAGTATAAGAGATCTAATGCTTTATTTCAAAAATTATTTATTATTTGCATTGGAATACGTATTGATATTAGTAATTTTTGTAGGACATTGTCTTTAACGAAGTGAAGCAGAATGTCCCCTTGAAAAACTGCTTGGATTGTGGTGGTCTTGATGAACCCCATAACCCTTGGTATATTCGTAAATTCTCCTATTTTGCTTTCTTCTGGAAAAAATGGTTTATCGGAGGGCAGTATCACATGGTCAGCCTCAAAGATGTGAGTTAATATTCTTTTAACTCAGCTTTCACTTATCATCATCGTACAAAAATTTTTCTTAAAAAAAAAACTGAAATTAAAAAACAATCTGATTAGATGATGGCTGATGAAAAATTGAACAAGGCGAGTGAAGATGCGGCAAGGCAAGAGTTCAAAGAGAATCCGAAATCAGGACCCTTGGAAGCCCTCATAAAAAAGCATAAGAAACGAACAGAAGCAATGGTGATAAGGATGAGAGCAAAACAACCAAAGCATCCATGGTTCGCCCTATACGTCAGGTATGTAAACGACACTTTTTCAAATGCATGCAAAACAGGTTCTGTTTTTTTTAATTTAAAAAAGGGTTGAAACACGGAAGATATTGAGGCAGGATATTATTGAGGTGTTCATATAGTGTGTTGACCCACAGAGGTTACTAGACCATAACATCACATAATGTTTATTTGTAGGGCAAAGTTAAAGCTAAAGCTGAACAAGTAAATAATTTCCACGTGCCAACTGCTCAATTACATGTGCCATTAAGAAAGCACGACAACAAAACTTGCATGCATTTTAATCAGGCATTGCATATCAATTTCATTGAAACTTACTTTTATTGCAATTATGCTAAAGTATAGCCCAATTATCAGAATGATACATAATAGAATTTTTATGTGAATACAGGATTTCTTCATGGATAATTGGAAAATGCTTGGCACGAATTTATCCAAAAATTTTGGTACGAGACAGTCAAATGCAGGTATTACACAATGCTCGCAAAACTGGACATCCTATCCTTTATTTGCCAGTTCATCGAAGCCATATCGATTACGTTTTGGTCTCTTGGGCTTTGGTCGCCTGTGATCTTCGATCACCTTTAGTTGCAGCTGGAGAGAATCTTAACATTCCCGTCTTCAGGTTTGACCAATAACCATTACTTTGTTCAATTCAAGGTTTATCCTTAGTTCGAGCTATTTAATCACTTTTTATTGAACAAATTCCAGTCTTATGATGAAAAGTGTGGGTGGATTTTTCATTAAACGAAGACTTGAAGGAAGGAATGGCAAGAAGGACACCGTATACCGAGCAATGCTCCAGTCCTACATGGCAAGAAGTTTGACAGATGATAATGACATGGAATTCTTTATTGAAGGTGGTAGAACACGAACTGGAAAACCATGCTTACCTAAAGGTTATACACAGAAAACAACTTATTTTTTAATCCAAGTCCCGGCGCATCCTCTCTTCTTAAATTGTTTTTTATACATTATTATTGTATACAACTACAGGTGGGCTTCTTAGCATCGTTGTCGACACACTTTTGTCCAATAAAGTTGAAGACATCCTTGTAGTCCCAGTTAACTTCAGCTATGACCGACTGCTGGAAGGAAATTTCATTCGTGAGCAGTTGGGTAAACCTAAAGTAAATGAAAGTTTTGCTTCAGCTGCCATGGGTCTTTGGAATTCCCTTCAGGCCAAATATGGAAACGCTCGAGTTGATTTCGGTCATCCTTTCTCCATGAAAGTAAACTGCTATTCAACATTGCATTAGGATTCATAAATCCAGAATTCGTTATTATATGCACAAGACTTTGTAATAACATTTGAGTCGCTTATTATGTGATAGGAGTTCATACAGACGTATAAACTGTTCAAGTCCCCCAGCCCTTCGGAAGGACGTATTGATTCTGGTTCTGACAGTGGGGATGACAGAGCCTCAGTTCGCAAACCTTTCTTTACTGATGCGAAAATTTCATCAGAGAGTGGAAGTGAGTACTCAATTAGTCATGGTGATCAAAGGGCACTTGTTGATGCACTTGGCCAGCATGTCATATACGGTAATAATTACTATAGTAGTTTATTTCATTGCATTTATACAAGAGTGAAACATTTTTGTACAAGTATCAAATATGTAATTCCATAGACGGGGTCAAATGTTTTACGCTTATGTCAACGAATGCAATCGCTTTCATGCTACTAAATAAACACAGGCATGGCGTCTCGATTAACACTTTGAAAGAAGAAATTCTCAATTTGAAATACGAAATGTTGAAACGAGGTCATGATTCAGGTTTCTCAGACGACTTGAACGGAGTTGTCGAACATGGGGTAACTTAATACATTTATATTTTAAATTAAATATTTAAGATTTGAAGGACCTGAAATTATAATTTTACACGGGAGTGTATCTCCAGGTTGACCTTTCAAAGTCATAACTAATTCAAATTGTCAACGATACTTCTTCTCTTACCTAGATCACCACATTGGGACCAACTTTGCTTTATAAAGAAATTAGAGATTCTCAACTTTACCTAAAACCTGTTTTGATGCTGCCAAACGTTATTGAACTTGCCTACTATTCCAATTGTGTTTTACCAATTTATGCATTGGAATCTGTCATTGGTAATATTTTAAAATAAGAGATGCATTTAACATTTTATGTCAAACTAACCCTTTCAAGTTTTTTTGTACAGCCACCAGTATTTTAGTCCTGTCTGGAGCAAATTTTAATTCCAAGACTAATTTGAGGCTGAGAAAACGGGATTTGATGTCAACTTGCTTGCAATACTGTGAAATTCTCCACTTTGAATTCATTTTCGCACCTCCATGTCAAACCTTAGTTTCTGCAATAGAAAAGTCCCTGCAGTTCATGGAACATGAGGAAATGTTTATAAACGTAATTAAATTAACGATCAAAAGTATTTTAATTTCCAATTCATATTTATTCATATATTCTAGTAATACATCACCCCAACATTGTTTTTATAGAATGATGAAGCTAAAGATACGATACTTGATGAAAATAAGACGCTTCTTGTAAACACTTCAATGAAATACGAACGGATATTATTTTTAAACAAACTTTTAAGACCAATTATTGACTCGTATATTGCCTCCAGTTGTGTCCTTAAACGACTGGTTGAACACGAAGCACTAGAAAAGCATCTACAAATGGATATGCTGGCTGAAGTCAAATCCCAAATTCAGGACAAACTCCTTCCTTATGGTAAGAACTACTTTGAATTTATTTCCTTCCTCAATGAAGAACAGTTTTGGGGATATTTTAAAATTTTTTAAAAGTTCCTATACAGTATTTCGTTTTTTCTTTGAAATATCTATAGGAGAGAGCATGGCTTTGGACCCTATAAGAAATTTTATCCAACTAGTCTTAAGGTGGCAGGTTCTGGAGAGTTTTAATAAAGATTCTTCGATTACATATTATCTACGTGACAGTTTCAACAATGAAAACGCCGTCGAAGAAGTTATTCAACGGCTCAAGAAATTTAGAGTCTGAACCTGAACTGAAATCAAGTATTATTATTTATAAGTTTCTACCATGAATAATTTAATAGATTTTACCATTTACATTTTATTATCTACTCACTCACGCATAACAACACTCATCTTCGCAGCAAACTGCCTGACCTGTATCATTCATTCAAAGACGTCAAAAAAGTTATGTAATTACATTGTTGATTTTTCTAAGGTTAGCAAACTCTATTGATATTTTTGCCACACAAATAGTTTATCTGAATCAATGGCAAAGTACCTAATCTACTTTCGACGAAACTTGTTACTTGATTATTCTAGAAGCAGCAGTGGGGGAATTATTGGGGTCACTTGTAAATAGTAAACTTTTAAGTACCTATAGGTGTTAATATGGCGCAATTCTAAAATTTGTCTGCCTAGAAGACACTTTATACAACTTATTAAACTTAAAATTCTGCGTTTGCGGTTGTGAAGTTGTGATACACAATTACTTATTCATCGAGGTGGTTTCATTTTCAACCATTTTTTTGCCATTTATTATTATTATTATTATTGTGTATACGCTTTGTTATTCTAGAGGATTCTTCTAATACTTTATCATTATGCAAGTACAAATAGATCTACTTTTCTAAGATTATTTCTGGTATGTACTAGCAATCAATAAAAGTATTTTTTTTAATTTTAAATTTATTCATTTTCACATGCGGAAATTGTCGAATACTTTCAAGGATGACATTTACTCTACATATTGCTTACCCCCTGAAACTTTATTTTTATAAGCTTATGTTCTTATTTTAATCAAATTGGCTTAGCTGATTGGATAATTTAATAAGATTAATTGAGTAACTCTAAAAGTTAAAATATTTCAATTTACAAATAGTTGCTACGCAGGGTCTTAAGTTACTTAAATTAAGACTATTTAACATTATACTTAATTTAGAATATAGGAAGTGAATATCATAATAAGAATCTTATGTGCATAAGAGATGAAATGCAATGGGATTATAAAAATCTTTCGCAAATTTCATTCCATTTTTCACCGGGGTTACTTCGATCTCTGCTGATTTTCTCTTGCCATAAGCTAAACCGTTTGCAGATTTCCTTAAAACTAGTTTTTACACCTACAATAAATTACGCAAGAGTAATTATCAATCTAAATTTTCAGATTTACTATTATAGTTTCATGTTTAAATGATCAATGCAAAATTCATCAGTAGAAAAAGAAACTGATTTTTACTGCCGATGAAAATAAATTTAGGAAAAACTCATCTTTTTAAATGAGTTATACTTGTACAAAAAATTATAATATTTTTAAAAGTAAGTATTTTTTAAAATTTCAAGATTGTCTCAATTAATATTTAAGCTCTTTTTCTTCCCCCGTCACTTTCATATTTCTTCTGCTAATGACTCCATATTCAGCTCCAAACTCGTCGCTTTCATCATGAACATAGAACGGAAGCTTTTCAGAAATACACCTGTCAATTATGTGAGCCACTCCATTGACAAGTGGAATGTCCGATTTCAGTATGTTCACGTATCCGTTGATTTTTGTAAGATGTTCTGAAATCCAGGGGCAATGTTAGACATTTGGATTTAAACAATGTTTAATTTGCTAAATAAGCAAAACTTACTTGCAAACCCATCACTTGCAACGCCCAATTTGATCTCCTTCTCAAAATTAGTCATGAGAAATTCATTGTTAATTATTCCAGAGCCGTAGTGAGTACCATTCAGCAAATGATAGTTGATGAAATCTAAATACATACAAAAAATCAATTTCAAGCTATTTGTCCTATTATTTCTACACCTTCAAATCCACGTCGGTAGCTTACTCTTTATTTGATGTTCATCTTTAAGCATTGTTTTGGTATCCAGCTTGTCAACAGCCTCGTTAATTGGAATAAACACAGTAATTGGACGGTCACTTTGAAAAATTTCCAGGTTGGAGTTTTTCACCACGTTCCAAAACCCTAAGGGAAATTCATCATATTTACAAAGGAATCATTTCAAAAATATAGAAATATAATAACGCAAACAGAATTCTTACTTTCGAACTCAATCTTTTCGCTAAGATATTCAGCAGCATTTCGAGGAGGGTTTGGCATGATTACTTTGTCAGTCAAATGAATTCGTCCTTTGGAAGTTAAAATATCACCTCGAAGGATTCTTGCACCATCGACAGTATAGATTCTCTAAAAATGAATTATGACATCATAAAAGGATAAATATTTTGTTTTTTATTAGGTAATAAAAATGAATCAATAGAATGAAACTTACGAGTTCGCTCTCTGGGAAGTAGGTATTGATACGGACTCTAGTTGCTCCAGGTCGTGCAGTTTGGACTAAATACTCGTTTCCCATTTTAGCCAAAGGTACATCTTCTTTCACAATGTGATTCAAAACGAAAGCTTTGCGAAGCTTTGGATCCGACTGAAGATTCTTAATGAACCATATTGGAAGTCTCTTGAAAGCAACATCCAACGGTGCAAATACTGTGTATTGAGCTATAAAGTCATGAAAATAATATTTAGACGTATGAAATTTAATTTCTCAATCATTTCTTTTCTTATGAAAAATCTTAAAATTCTAAAATTTGTATTTCTCTGAGTAACATCTAAACAACTTACAAGTTTGAGAAAGAAATAGATCCAATTCAGAATTGATGATCAAAGATCTCATTATAGTGGCTCCAAGGCGATTTAACGCATCAAGAGTTGAACATGGTGGCTCATTTCTCAACAAAGGATTTAATGAAGGACAATTCTGAGCAGAGTAGAAGGAGGCACTTGCAGGACTGAATCCAGAAGGTACAAATTGCCGCAAGGCGGAACAAGGGAGAGGTCGCAAGTTAGAATTATCTTGAGTGGGTGGATGTGGTCCTTCCGGTTGCAATGGTTTTAAAATTGTTGGTGGAGGTCCAAAAACTGGTAAAATTGGGGTTGGTCCAACCGAAATTCCTGGAGAAGTTCCTTGACCAACATTGTCTGGTTGAGAAACTGATGGTGTTACCGGTGTAACTGTTAGTGGTTCATCCTGATTTTTTATTACAGGATCAACCATAACTGGCTGACTGGGAGCGGTTGGTTTTAAAGGATCAACAACAGTAGGTTCGAATGGTTTTAAAGGACCTGTTGGATTTACCAAAACAGGGTTGACAGGTCTCAAAGGATCAACAGGAACTGGCATTGGGAATGGTTGATATGGTTGTAAGTCTGGTACAAAAGGTGGAGGGGGTCTTAGTGGTGGAAAAGGTCTGTCTCCTTGTTCGTCAATTGAAACTGGCTGTCCAATATTTGGTTGGGGAAAAGGGCAGAGGGGACCCAATGGGAAAGGGATCGGAGTGGTCGTCGTTGTCGGAGGCAGCGCACAAGGATTAAATTGATTCGGATTGTAATACTGTGGTATCTGATTTCCAGTCACAGGAGCTCCAATTCCAAAGAAACGCAACAATCGTTTGAAATTCGATTTATTTTTCGGCATTTCAAATCCCCCATTTTGTTCCGCAAGAAGGGGAACCGCAAGGGTCAACGCGATAAACACACACAGCTTCCAAGAAGCTGACATTTTCTCACTTTTCGTACAGTTCAATTTGAGAAGAAAAAAAACTCGAATATTTTTCAAGCCGTTGTGACACAAACACAATAACTGCACTAATGCACAATAGTACGTAGGATGGGTTACCCGTAAACTCCAAAAGCGATCTGGCAAGGATCCTCAGGATTTCAACCTTTTTATTCTACCTGGTCCTAAAGTCCTCATCCTTAATTCTAAGCAGTAAAAGACTGAATCTACCTGTCTTTTTTCATTTTACTTTACAATCATGTAACTGATGTAACCATCATTGTCATCTTTCCGTGTTCTTATATATGGCTAGCTATTGTAAAATTCAGAGTGGGATTTTAAGATGAATTTAAGGGATACATTTCGAAGGTACATGCAATTAACTACCTGGAGAAAAAATCTCAAGAATTCATTTCGGAGTCCTTTTTCAATAGAATTTCTGTGGGATTGTAGAAAATGTATTGCGTTGGCTTAATCTTGCTCAAGCTTTTGTTGTAAATCACCACAAAAGTAATTCTCCAAGTAGCCAGTCGTCCGATTCTCACATTTTTCTACCAAGGGTTTACATACTAGTCCATGTACTTTTTTCAGGTTACAGCTTTTTAGGTTATCCGTTTGAAATGCCCTAGCTAACAGTTACGGTCAAGGTTTCTCCATTTCAATAATAGCTTCTTTAGTTCAGTGCATTACAATAGAAGGAAGCCCCAATTACCTATAGCTAGTGGAAATGCAATATTTCCATTTCCTCATTCCTGCCAATGGAACAAAACTCAAATGCTAGATCATCCATTACTATTACACTTTTGCGTCTAGTATTTAATCCCTATCCCTATCTTCCTCTGTCCCCATTTACATCCACTGATTTTATCAATTTTTTAAAATTTCAGCATTGATGATTATAAAGAAGGATGGCAGAGCTAGACGTTTTATGCAACAATTACCGTTTTAATCATTTTATATACAATTTTCAGCCCTTCTTTCGCAAACATTATATTGCTCCTTCCATTTTTGCTAATATATGAGGTACTTTGTTTAGTTATTGTTTTTTCATTTAATATTCAACGTCCTTTTTGTAATTTTAAAAACCCTCTGTTTAAAATTCTTCTCAAAAAGGGATATTATGATTTTATACATTTTTATTACCTTGTAACACTGTAACGAATTAGTATTTGGAACAGGTTTTAAGCGCTTATTCTTTTTCAGAAATTGTATGCACTAAGAAATGAAATCATGTTTCAAATTTTATTCAGCTTTTAAAAATACAAAAAAGTGAATTTTTAATCATATTTAACATCAAACGGCATATGGTAAATCAAAGTATGCTTTTCATTCTTTTCCCAACAGACTAACATCAACTTGACAAGTTTCTGACTTTGTGTATTTAAATTCATTTCATAATTTCTTTTCAGATGTTAAAAGTTTGTAAAAAATAATACTACAATGGATCTTAAATTGCTTGACAGCGCACTCCATTTAATCTGGATAATAAACGCGTATGCTTTCATTCTAAAACCATAAACCGGCCATCAAAGAATGCCATGAGTATTTATTTATTCCTAAAAGTAAAATCGGTAGCGTATTATTTACAAGGCAGCAAGGGATGCATTTTCTTTTTACTTACCTTGTCTACCTGTTGCATTACAAAGCTTGAAAATTACCTAGCCAGACAGGGTACTAAAGATTAAGGATGGGGAAAAGACTCATAACTTCCTTCGATTGTTGGTGGTCATCCGAATCTCTTGCTCTTGAACATAAAAAACAAAATTCGTCCCTTGACTTATTTTCCACTCTACTTGCTTTACACGTCTATTTCAAAAGGAAAAAAACTAGTGAGCGGATCTCAATTTGATGAGCTGATCTTTAAGCAACAAACCAACTTGTTTCAAAATAGGAATGAAGTAAACAAGTCGTTCATCTACAATCTTCAAAATTATTATCGTTGAAAAAAGCTCAAATCTCATAATGGAATGTATGTAACTTACATTCTTTCTGTCTGTGCAGAATAAGTGCCCAGACCTATATGGTTTTCTATATGAACAAAAATGTCATAACCTACCTTAAAAAATATCAATATATACTTTTCAATAATGAGCCAATATATTATAACATTTTAGGGTGAGCATTTCAAGTTTCTTGGAATTTAAGTGAAATAAACACTTCTTGTTATTGGTTTCATTTGTATTTAAAGCATGAATTGGTACTTTTGTATAACAAAATTCTCCCCCACGCAGAAAGAATCATTCAACTATTTAATGTAAT
>JAQFZZ010001729.1:0-10272 GCA_034696405.1 Isotoma caerulea | reverse complement strand
AGTAAACAAGTCAATCAGCGTCGACTAGTCGTGGGGAAGTTGAATAGGGAACTGATATTATTATTATGATGTCTGGAATATGAAACTTAATATTTCTCACGTTCTCCAATATCATCAGAGGTAATAAATGAACTGTGAGAAGTTAAGTTAGACAGACAAAAATCCAGAAGTATTTTTCTATATTTATCGATTGTAAAAATTGAAGGGGTTGTTTTCTAGGTGAAAAAAACTATGCACAAATTAATTTTTCTGCAGATTTTTTTTACAAGTATTTCTATTTTCTACACCAATCCTAGAATAGCAAACCTCGCAACTTTGTAAGTACGTTTGTTTTCCTGTCACTGATACCTTAATGGACAAATTCGCAGCATTTTACGTTTCATTTTACTTGGTTTCATTCCATCTCTTATTCCAAAGAGATCTCTGGTAAATGTTACTTAATTCTGACATTTATCTTACCCACTACGCACCCATTGTGGGTCACTCACCCCAAACATCGTTTATCAAACGATATAGTAAATTAAATGAAATCTATAACTAACAATAAGCTTTAATAGTAATGTGCAAAATTGGTGCAAAAAATACTTGAGGGTCTTCAGATGATTCCTGGTCGGAGGATTCTTCCTCGGAATGTTCAACATGAATTAAGGGCTGTATCGTCTGTCTTCCACGGTAGGAATCTCTTGAAGGGCCAAACCCTCTAGTTTCCAGCATGATTCTGTCAAAACTTCGAGCTTCTGAAATACTCTCAAGCGTTTTGCTTGCTCCCGTTGACCAGGAATGTCTTCGCGTTGAATGCATTTTTAGTCTTTTTCTTCCTCTTTGCTAATTTTAGATTTAGATTTTTATTGAAATATTTTTAGGAAACGGTTGAACTTTATCTTAACTTTTCAACAAATTGGAATTATTAGCACTGGCTTTAATGCAAAATCTGCATTAAAATGTTCATAGTGGACAGATAACAGAATCTAAAATAAGTGTTTCAGATGAAAGATGTCAAAGAAAAGAAACACCAGTAAAAGTAAAACCCGGAGTGTATAGAGTGATCGTCACATGGCCGAATCATTTAAATCATTTAACATCTTAATATTTGTCTACTGATTTAGACCCGTTCAATATTTGAATATGTTATTATCAAACATTTAAGAAAAGTCAATAGGAGAAACAATGAGCCAATTCTAAAAGTTGAAACTATTCTAAAAAGACAATTTAAACCGGTACCATTTGTTCTTACAATAATAAACGGAATTGATATTATATTGTTTCTAACTAGCATTAAAAGTCGACCTTCACCTTGATCACGATACACTCCCCTACATAACCTTGTTGAAGAGGTGCTTCAACCCCAAGCTAACTTCACCCAGCCCCACACACTTATAGCTTTTCATTTATAGACCAAAACCAATGATGTCACTTTTACATAATGTCAAAGTGTCAATTTGTCAAGGCCAAAACCACTTTTTCCCCATGCACCAATGCTATATAGATTAGAGATAAAACCATATGGATCTTTGTCACCAAAATCTTAAAAAATAAAAACCCCCCGCTAGTATTTTACACGTTTGAAAAAAATTCAAATTCCTGTCCTTGCGCCCAGAGAATGTTACATTCATTTTGTATAAATCCTTTGTACAAACAAGCGTCATAATGCTATATATATGGGCTCAAAGTCTGCATACACTACACGGAAAATGTCACGAAAAAATCTCGTGCCATGATTTCATTTAAGTAAAATCTAGAATCTAAAACGGGTGCAGTATTGTTATCAATGATAGGAGAATGTAAAATGAAAAATGTGTGCAACATCACATAATCATCTGAACAGTTGGAAATTCAGTGGAAAAAAATAATGTTCAAATAGTCGTCTTGTTCTCTATAGAGTTTTCACAGACTGCTTGGCTTCTTCATGAGCATGAAGAATGATTTCTTGGCTAAAAGCTATTTTCACTTTTAAAACACTTTTAATTTTCTTGCTTTCTTAAGTGTCTTATTAACTGCTGTGGTCGTAGAGGAAATCAGCTTCTACTTAAAATGAATCACGTAAGCAGTTTTGGTTCATATTAAAATAGTCACTCCTTCGTTATTTAATGTTGTATTTAAACATTTTTAAAAAGGTTCGGATTTTACGTTTATTCAGAGCCAAGTTTGCGTATGTGTTCTGGTTTAGAAATCATGGGAGATATTTTAATGACATTTTTTGTCTCTTTTTAAATGACAATGTGGGGTCGAGAGGTTAGTCGGGTTGCTGACCTACGACGATTGAAAGATTTTAGTGTAAAGTGTCAACTCTTTCTGAAAGCAATAACGGGGTACTTGAGGGTTCAAAGGGTTAGTAAACTTTATAAAGCGTCTCTTAATCGTCAATTTGTTAGGATTCTCAGCATTTATTTAATGCTACCACGTGATTCATGTATGTCTCTTCCATAATAATAAAACTATAAGAGGTCCAAAAGTCTTTTATGTATTTTGGCAAAGGATTTAACTACAAGTTTTAAAATTGTATAACTAAGGATCTATGGACTGACTAAAACTCCTGTGCGATTATTTTATTAGCTCGAATACTTAAAGATGGGGGCGAATTCACTAGAAACTCTAGAAACTATTGGTCTTTTTGGTATTTATGTTCTTCAAATTGCTACAAAAAGGGCGATTTTATTTTTATAATTATAAAAGTTGTGACAATTACTCTATACATCCCGGAGTCACTTTTTGTTTAGATTATGTACAGAATGCAGAAGGTTAACTTTAAAACTAAAACATTTATGTGCTGCAAATTGCTACAAAAATGGCAATTTTATTTTTATAATTATAAAAAATGTGACAATTACTCTATACACCTCGGGCCGGGGTCACTTTTTGTTTAGAATATGTACAGAAGGTTAACTTTAAAACTAAAACGTTTTTAGAATAAAAGTAGCGTTTTTCTGTAGAAACTTTTAATTTGATAAACTCGTAGTGTTTAAATTCACTTGGAATTCAGTTCGCTGGAAAAATGAATGACCTAAAGTTGATTACAGTTTCTTCAAATGGAATGAAATAGTTTTAGTTACTTCAATAAACGGCGAGCTGTTTTATTTTCACTTTTGACTTTCCGAGTGTTCTACTTCTGTCATAAATTTACATTAACAGACTATCATGCTGATTTAGTTGGACTTAGATTGTAAGAGTTGCCATAATGCGGGTAACAGAAGATTCCAGAAATTTTTAAGAGAGTCAACGGCCCGCAAACGAGATCACATTTTTAACCTAAGCACACCTGCATGTCTCATATTAGAAAATAAAAAACTCCGAACTCCAACCGAAGTTAATTTAAGTCAATCCTACCACTCAAAATCAAAGCTAAAAACTGTAAGTCGGTTGTTACTCTAAATAAGTTATTTTTACAAAACTTCATATTTAAAAAGAATGAGAAAGATGCTTCCTCGAAACGCACGGTGTGGCTATTGCGACCTCTTTAAAAACTGGAGGTGAAAATTGAACTCCTAACTTTAGAATGTTTTATCTACAACTGACAAACCTTCACTCGTTGTTACCATCTTTAATTGCCATGTGTATGCGAAATTCTACATGATAAATTAAAGCATGCCTATAAAGTTAGATGGTTCGACCTAATCTTCTATTCATGTTAAACAGGGATAGTCCGACCGTATTCTGGTGCACATTAGCATAGTAAATATGGTTCAAATTGAACTAGACGTGTAGTGAAGTTATGGATGGGCTTTCATTTCAGTTATTTCTGAAGTTTAACAATAATATCACGTTACGGATCTTCTAATTTGTTCCATAAGTAATGTTGTATAATGCAAATACAACCTGATATTAAGTATTATGTATTAAAAGTTAATTTAGTCTTAATATGTATACCAAGTTGCAGTTGAGTGAAGGGGAAAATGTGCAATCCATAATACCCAAGTTTGAAATACGAAATGCAAACACGGAAAGGATTGTTTGCCAATTTTTTTTCTGTGATGAAATTCCATACCCATCTGTCTCTTTTTATCATCTATCATGCATATTCTTAGTGTTCTGATCAAAACATTTTGGCATGAATGATCACATCATCAGATCCATGTGTTGATGTGCTATTAAATTACCTGGATGCGTGTTAATGCATGTTCTGTAGGTATTTCAGAAATGGACCTTATTTGTCATTTTAGATTGTGGAAACTGATTTAATTTTTTAAGAAGAATCTAAAAGGGATATCTTTAAAATCATCTGAAAATTATGTTTAAAAGCGAATAATTTGATACTTGTGTGATTTGGAAAACGCATTTCCAGGTTTAAAAGATGTATGAGGTTTTTCCAAATTAATCAAAATGTTTCTGTACAGAAGCAACATTTGAATAATAAATTGAATATAAAAAGTTTTTAGATTGACAGTTTAGGAAATTAAAACATATTTTTATCATTTTGTATAGTACTAAGACTATTTTTCTTTTTCTAAATCTTCAATGTATTGGATATAATAATATCGATCAGAAAGGATTATATCGAACATGCTACGCAATTCTAACATTGACTGACACCGACAAGCAATTTTGGCAAAAGATAGAAAAATGGAACTTGGAGTTTAGAACTAAAAACAAGATAGAGTTAACAGATTTTCAGATGTGCAAGGTGACTGACTGACTACGCAGGAAAAAATCTTAAAACAGACAGCACATAATTCTTGGCTTCGATATGCGGAAATGTTCTTGAAGGATTTTTAACAATGCTATAATAGACTACTAAGTATTTCCAAAACCACCCAATAATGATAATGAATTCGGTGGTATTCAACCATATGTTGCAACTCTTGCAACTCCAGCCGTTTTTTAGCCTAATGGATTCGTAAACTTTTTGGAAATGACTTGCTTCAGATTGGTCTATTTTATATAAATTATATCAAAGTCAGATTTCAAAATTTCGGTTTGTTTAAAATGATTTATTTTCAAATGATTTCCAACCCTCTTAAAATACTTTGTCAAATGCTTCAGATACGATTCACATTAAACAAAGACATAAACTAACTCTTTTGTAGGCGAAATTTAATTATTGTCGAAAATCTAAAACGCAAATATTAAATCTTATTGAAGCTCAAAATACATTTGTATTATCAAACTGCATTGAAATAAAAGATCAATTTACCGAGACCGATTTCCCCCATTCTGGCCGAGGACGCCTGTTACTCCTTTGTTGGAGGGCAGACTGGGGTTGGTATGAATAACCATCCGAATTATTGTACGGAGAGTACGTCGTAAGAGGAACTGTTATCATGATAAATCACAATCAATAATAACTTTATTAACACAGAGTTGTTGCACACTTAACGTGATCACTTGGGTCACTTTAGTTCAATTTTATGAATTTTTTGCCATTTCTTCAATAACTAAAGGGCTATGACAAAGCCACGGCATCATTAAAATCTTAACACTGTCAAAAGTCCTAGGCACGATTATATTTATTTCCGTAACAATATTTGTAGATTCTGATCAGAAATAAGATTGAAGTTTATGAAAATGATTTGTATGCTAAAAAAATGAAAAAGATAATATAACTCTCTCTCTTCTAGAACTGCTCCAAAGATTTCTGGTGACTTTGTCTGCAAAGAGAATGAGGACGTTTGGAAAGAGATGACATGGCAGTGTGGCACTCACTAAATAAAAATGTGAGCTTGTACGAGTTAAAAAATTCGTCGTCTTTGAAGTTTGAACGAGTTCATCTGCTCAGAACATGAAAAGTCTGACGGTCGAAGAGTGTTCGAGTCTCTTTGCCAACTAGTACATCTTACTAAATTATCTGGAAAGACTGAAACTATAATACATAATAATATCTAGAATATGCTGTTAATTTTTTTCTACCCTGAAGAGCTTATAAGCTTCATATTTCTGATACGAATAGTAATAATAAAATAGGGATTTCCTAGTTGAACTTAAGATATCTTTAAAATGCTAATGACAAGATGAGATGGTGCTGTTTTAGCTAATATCATGTATTTGTGTATAAGTAAATTGTATTTGGACTTTTGGCGATGTACTAACTCATAAACACGTATTTCTCACTCGTGGCGTGGTAAAAACATTCAGATTATCTGAAACTTTAGCAAAGGATGGATTCAGCTGCTCATGATGGTGATCACTTTCGAACTGAAAATCATCAAGTTCGTTTCACACACATCAACCACATGTACAAAAGCTTGGCTTTATGTCGTTCCATGACTTCACTTTAAATGCTCAGTATGTGGTAAGTGACACAAATATCGTAATTTTTGAGTTAGACCCCCCTAATGTTGTGGGTGAATTTACTTCAAAATTTTGATGAATACGTTTCATCGCCATAAGATAAGATTAGTTTATGGATACCTTTTTATATAACGCATAACGTTACATTTCAATTGAAAAGAACGCATCGAGTTTTTTAATTTGGTTAAGTTGTTTAACAATGTAATATCTGAAAAATGTTTAACATGAATAAAAAACCATTTTTAATTTTTTTAAATTTATTTTTTTAAAGCATTAAATTCTTTAAATGGAAAATCCCTAACATCTTTGCTAGGTCAAAAACAGTTTTCCAGTTTGGTTATCGAGTTAGAAAGTTATAAAACTTTTATTCGCAATCAATCTAAGAATCAATCCGAATAAAAACGTAAAACAAAACTATGTAAATGTTTGATTGAAAAAACTTGAATAGCTTTAAAAACTCATTAAAAAATGCCATAGTTTGAAATCTTGATTTAAAAATTATGCCCCGGGGAAGACTAAAGCAACTAAGTATATATGCTAGAGTTTCTAGTCCGAGACGACTATTCAGTTCGAACGGAGATGGACTGGTTTATCCGCATGAAATAACAACCCATATAATAAAGTGTTTCTATATCAGATATGGTTTTTATTTAGTTAAAATAAAATACTGTGGTAGAGCAGACATAGGGGATCCGATACGGGTATTATCTTAGTACACACGGATAAGACATACAATAGTATGTTAATGTATGTAGAAAATGGTCGTATTATTCGGAAAATGTGACTCATGTTTAAACAACAGGATGAGATTAGGAAGAAACCACAGTCCGAATCTGCAAAATAACAATTCATCTTTTGGGAACAACAATTTGTTGAGATTTCGCCAAAACATGTCACTTCCTATTGAAATCGTAAATATCGATCGTAAAGTCTATGCTAAGGTAAAATCTCAAATAAATAAGGCTAAAATACATTCATAGTCATCTTTCAAAACAATTCGTCAAAATTTCTGATACCAAATGTTCATTAAACTCGACTGGCTACTTACTCGATGAATGATTATTAGAAGGTGATAAACAATTTTTCGATAAGTTCTGCGATTTGCTACGCACAATGGCAGTTCCCCTCGTTTCAGTTTCTGAGGTCAATTGAGGTTATGAATGTTTTGAACATTTGAAATCCACAATATTTTGTGTACAGATGAGAGTATAAGTGAGTGAGTTTCATCGAAAACACCCGGATCGGATGAGAGTGACAACATTTAATTTTAAGCCACCTCAACCAGATTGAAGAACTTTGCTCATCCAACGTCATACTTAACCTTGTGCCGTCTTATTTTTCAACTTTTAGGTACTGACTGAACATTACACTTGAGTTTGACGGGTATTTATATCATTTTTAAATTATGAAAAATATGAGACGTTGTCACGACAAGATGTTACCGTCTTGTTTATGTTTTCGGTTATTTAGTGGTGCATTCTCAGCCTTGTAGTCTCAAGGGGAAAACTACAGCTTGGTCATTCATAAGTTTGGAGTAGTCGATTCTACATGAATTCCGATTTAATCTACTCTCTGTACATGCAACTACATATAGTCAAACTTTCACCATAAGATTCTTTATGAAAAAAGCGTCTGAAAATGCAAATCAAAGTTTTAAGTAAAATTCAGAAATAGGTAGATACAATAAAATAATTTGAATAAGGTAATTTGAATTACCTTAAAAATTCCTTCGATTCCTTAAATCAGTTTAAAATGTCAATTGAATCGACTTTTAAAGGCTTTGTATTGAAACTGATTTCGTAACTAAACATTAAATAAGATATCCCCCGTATATTATTACGAATATCTCTTTGATAGTTTTGGATTTGGATTGAGCAATTGAGCTGAATAAATCTCATGTGTAAACATTTATTTAAAAGTTTTAAATCGCATACTTATTTCAAATGGCTCTATAAGAACGTCACAGTCACACCCCTAAACGAAGTACCTCAATCTCATATAGTTCTTTCATACCAAATACGTATTTACAAACTACCACAATAAGTTACTAGTTGCATCTAAATCTAGTAAATCTCTGTAGATATTTCTAAACGGGAAGTTCAACAACAAAATAAATTCTCATTCTCTCTGCAACAGTGAGCAAACAGACCCTGAACTTTAAATCTAAAATCAGAAGATCGTGTTTTTATTTCAATCTTCAAAAGCGATTCCATTCTATTTTTAATCCCCTATAATTTTCTAAAGTACACACTGGGTTAAACAAATGGAGTGAAAAATTATCATCCTTTCATTTCAATACAATATGTTATGCGATGTGTACAGTACAGTCTCGTATTAAAATGTTGTTATTGAATAGTTGAACTTGTACAAGTAGAATTTCAAGCTATTTCAGTTAAATACTTACAATGCTTTTATAATCTTTTAACAGCAGTATGTAACTAATCTTAAGCTAACTTTAAATTTAAAAAAGTAAAATAACTGACCTGGGCTTCACTGGAGGCTGCAAATAGACGACAGTGTAAGTAGATATTATTGGCTCGAATTATTGTGACAAAACATTTCCTTTCTACATAGTGCCTTCCGTGGCTGTAAAGATGATGATGTTTATAGAAATTCTGAAAAGTATTCGAAACAGCCTGTCCTGTTGGGGGTGGGGAATCACCTCCTGCGGTTATCACTGGGAATAAGTGAAGACAGTCGGAAACGTGAGAGTCAAATATTGTTTTTCCATCCTTTAGGGAAGTGCACATCAGTCGACTTTCCTTTACACTTAACACCACCTGAATAATAAAACAGATAGAAGTGTAGGTGTAGATAAAGTATTTATTTAACGAGAGCAGAAGAGCAGAGCATGATCAGTAATAGATAGGAAAAATAAATGCCCATGATGATGAGACGGATACACGGAGATTATGATAAGCATTTGGGTGAAAGTATATTGCTTTCTGTTAACGATGGTTTTTGTCATAAATTTTTATGCAAGCTAAATTCTTATCTAAATGAATTTGATACTAAAGTTGTGGGCGAAGCTATGAAAAATTACATTGTCTTGTTTTTTTAGCACATTCAGTTGTACAACAGTACAATCGAATCTCTAATACCGATGATTTAAGGTGTAACACGTTTCGTAGATTTGCCTAAGGATAAATGCTCCAATAATAGAAATAAATTGGGACAAAAATCTTTAGAAGTTTGATCTACTTCTGCGGAAGCAAATAATCTATTTATGACATTTAATCAAGTTATTTGGATTCAGTCGAATAACTCCATTAACAAGTTATTATTCCCTCAAATCCACCGAATTCCCATATATTGTATTCTCACTCTCGGAGAAACTCAATCTAGCTTGGATGGATGGCTTAGCTGAGATGATATATGATATATTATTATTAGAAGCATACTACAAAAAAAAATGAAAAACCCATCTCATTATGATACAAATGTAAATAATAAATAGGGGGGGGGATTACTTAACCTTCTTGAAGGCAACTTAATGTGAGAGGGAAGTATTTGGTGAATGAAAATTATTCGACAAATATGACGTGGCTTACATATGTTTTCTGAAGATTAGATTATCCTGGCAGAAAAATATGATTAATAGTAAGATTAATAAGTAGGTAAAGGTTAATCAGTTTATTACGAAAGTAAGGTGCAGATACTTCATGAAGTAAATTTCGCCCGATGGCATTTTTCTAAAGACGTTTTGTCGGGTAACGAATGCAATAATAATTACATCTGGAGTCCGATTCACTCCATTGGACGTTGTTTTTGGTAAAAAAACTCACCCGTTGTTATGTTTTCTAGAAAAACGTTGTCAAAATAAAATGATATTGAGGTTCAGAATTATTAGATGTGCAACAGTCCTTAATTAAGGAAAAACGTGAAATCAATCACAACAAGAAACGGAATTAATGACTTGTTGTTTTGCATGGGTTTCACTTTCACACTAAATAAACCACATCAAACGGAATATAGAAAAGTAGCGAAAGCAATAGACATGTCTACAATTTTAGGATATAAAGTGAAAAATTTGATAGTGTGACCTTTTGA
>JAQFZZ010001728.1:0-10283 GCA_034696405.1 Isotoma caerulea | reverse complement strand
TAATTTACCCTGACACTTGGGCATTGAGAAGCAAGAGAAAGATATTTTAACTAAAGGTAAGCGAAAGTGTAGGAGAAAGCTTTCTCTTGTTTGTAAAACAAGACCAAAGTTCCTTCCAGTCTTATCTATGAGAAAGACACAACGCTCGTGTTCAAAAACTGACGATTTATCTCATTACATAAAAAACATAACTCCGAATCCGAACTGGTAAAAACCATTTCAAGTTCTCATCCAGGCAAAGCCACCGTTTCGGGTTTCATTTCATATACATTTGTTTGTCATTTTGCATTTTTTATAACGCTAGACAAGATCAGCTAGACTCGAAAGTGGGGGTTGGGGTCGGTGATCTGAGAAAAGAAAACACAAAATGAAATGAAAACAATGTGTATGGAGTGACTCCGACGCTAGGTTAAAACCCGAATTACCCGAATCGGTTCTATATCATGTCATGAGCTCGTGATTCTTAAAATTATCCCTTACTTCCTCATACCTAAGAACATGCTTCATAATGTGACGATAATAGACACAGAAGTGTGCATTCACTTGAACATGCATCCAGCGACTGAGAAGGGTAACCCACTTTTCTCTCTATTTATCCTTCTTTGTCACTTCTAAAACCAGTATTTCTATGTCTAAAACATTACATGAGAGTTACCACTCGTATTTCCTTCTCAGTCTAAGCTTTTGCCAAAGGTATTAAGTATCATGAATTTGCCAAGTGAATTTCTTGCATAAAATGTCTAGCTTATCACTTTCATTGCTTTATCCTGCCTTCGTCATTTCTCCTAAATACCAAAATGCATTTTTAGTCTGAGCTTTTGTAAAGAGCCACAGCCAAGGTTATACAAAGCTCTACTGTCTGGCTGCGTGAAATGATTTCCCATATCCTGCCTTCCACTCTCTTTCTTTTTCCACGCGTCGTACATTTTATATTTCGAAGGTTATAGGTCTTGGGTAACAACAAAAGTCTTCGAAAGTGTTTCAAGGTTTCACTGTCTCGACGATAAAACCGATTTTTCTTTCACCGAAAATATACACTGTCCTTAAATGACAGGTAAATGAATAAAAAGGAGAACTGATATGTTCAATTAAGTTAATATCAATGTCGACATTTTTATCCTAACTATTTTGTTATCATTCATTTGTCTTTCTAATGAATCTTGAATTATGCATCTAATGAAACTTAAAGAATTAGAATAGGAAACAAACTCCTTGGTGTGGGTGAAAGTTGAGACAACTAATTTCATAATGGATATTATTATGGTTCTGGGGTAAAAAGATCACTTGTAGTCCTTCCTGTCTGTACCTTGTAAAAGTATGTGAAGAAATAGAAAGGTCATGCAGTGATAGATAATGAAAATGCACAGAGATAAAGGATACATTTTAAGGTCAAGTGGATCCTATAACTTTCCACGGGAGTATGAACACAAGTTAAACAATATTGTTAGTTTACTTATGTAACAAAAGGGAAGATGTGCAACAAAAGGATGGATGGATGTACATATAACTTTCCATGCCAAAGGAAAATTACAAAAAAATCCCTTCTCGAATGGAAATTTTGATTTAAACCTTAATATTTATTTGTTTACAGGACAAAGAAAACGGTGGTCAAATTTGTCCATCGACCACAAGGAGATCAGTTTAAAAAATCCAATCGATCCGATCCATGCAATCTACCACATCATTTATATAGAAGAACATTAACAATTAAACTACCTCACAAAGACTAAAAAGCAGTTTCAAAACTTGATCTAAATAAATAGGTGCGCATGTAACCCAAAAAATCTTTAAAACTCAAAGACGAGATTTATCTGTCACGCAAACCGTTTTAAGATGTTCAACTGAATACACTTGAAATCGCATCTATCTCCCCAAAAACAAAAACACCATTTCCTTGCCAAGTTTCAAATCACAACAAATAAAAGTAAAATTAAAAAGATAGGATTTTACGGATTGAAAACTAAAATTCTAGTTTTCCGCCTCGTCCCGAAAAAATAAAAACTGACACGGGATTCACAACTTTTTATAACCCGAACAGAAACTAAAACCCTCATTAAAGTTTTTAGTGGGAAAGAAATCGGGAATAGCTGAGAATGGTTCCAAACCCAAGTACTCGCGAAGAAAATATGGAATCCCAAGTTTTGGTGGGAGGTCCTCCATGTAGCCCTACCAATTCAGACTCCGATGCCCCCCTACTCTCTGAATCATCTTCAGATGAGGTTTTAATAACATCAGGACTAATTCCTTCCGACATTATCTCCACTATCATTTTGGAACCTCGACTGGAAGAAGGGAAACATGTGAAACTCAGTCTCAACTCTCCTCAAGACGATTCCTCAGAAACGTCTCAGATTTTCGTACCCTACAAAACAGGGCCACAGGTATGTACCATTTAATTTGACATGTAAACGCTTAATCATAAAGCGTAAATTGATTATACATTCAGTAAGCGTCCTTTATACAAGCTGCTATAAAATGTCCAAATTTGATAACCTGCGTAGTAAATGGCAAGTTAAAAGTGAAAAAGTTACAACTGAATATCGATCTAATCTTCCATGATGCGGATGGCGTCATTTCATAAATGCGAAATATTATGATAATTGAACTTGTTCGCCCCATATTATTAAATATAAACAATTATTAGATGTTCGTGCATCATTCCTTCTGTAAAAATTAACCCGACATATCCCTTAGCATTCTAACATTTTTCTCAAACTATGCATGCCATAATAATTAGAGATCAGGCGATCATTTTGCTATCATCAATTTGATAATACACAATCGATAAAAAGTTAGTTAAAAGCTATATAAAAAATTACTCCGTTCTTATCGGGATAAAATGTTGACGATCTCTCCTTCTCAAGTGGATGATTATCAGTAAAAAGATCTCAAACCAATGAAATGGTCGGAAAGAGCGACACACCTCCAGTTTGATAACACCCCTCAATTATTACCCAAACATACGTTTTAATTTAAAATGCATTTTTGTAATTTTTGTTGCACTATCTCGTCGTAATTTCATCACGTCTTCAATCAAATTGATATGTAATTCGTCCAACCGAAATAATTACAGGAGTATTTCTAGAATTTTTAATGTGAAAGGTAGAACTAATTGTAAGGTCGTCTACAGTCTACACACAGAGATGCAGTTTTTTCTGGTTTTCTAATAGAAAAAGGTTTGCTGATAGTGTTACTCCAAATTCAAGTGCTCAATTATACTCAAACCTAGCAATTTTCTTTTCTGCACTTTTTAAAATTGAATTAATTAAAATTTCCATCCTTTTATTCAATAAGTGGGCAAATCCATGAGCAAATATGAATTACTTGATAAAGTTATACAACTAAAATGACGTAATATTGTACGAGAAGTAATTAATTAATTACTTCGGTTAAATTCCTCTTCTAAACCTCAGGTTAAGGTTGTATCCTACAGCTTTAAAAAGTTTAATTAAACGTAATAAGTAATAAATATGTCAATCAAAATGTCTCAAGGGAAAAAATATTGATGTTAACCAATTTTTATAGGAATTTTACGAAATGATTTCTTTAATTAAGGAAAACTTTAAGATTTCATTCAAGTTTAGAAACGCAATTGAGAAAAACTATTTTTAATAACATAATAATAAATATAATAAACATGCATGAGAGAAATAAATCACATTCTGGTATAAAACTCTAAATTCTATGAACTCATCAAAAAATAGAATAATGAATAGGGAAAAATTGATGACGAAATTTAATAGTCTTAATATTGAAGTCAAGAACACTTTTACAGCTATTAAGATCATAGTAAGTTACAGTTTGAAGTCATAAAATGCTTCTGCATTGAATATTGTGCAAAGTAATCTAACTAAACTGCCAATTTATTTCAGATAGTTGCTTATTGGTTACGCTTCGTTGATAGTTAACAGGTGTCAAGAGGTTATCGCTTTCTTATCCTCCTTCATTTCAAAGACTTCATACATAACTCCAATATGTTGTCACCTACCTCGTCTTTGACACATTCAATCATCCATTATACTTATACACCTATTACTTAGTTATTAATAAAATTCGAACATAAGCCACCAAGCGCTGTATTCTGATTTTTGACTTTAGAATAACATCCGATAAATTCCTACCGAAAAATGGATACAATATTATAATTGAATCTTTAAGGAAACAACAATTGCAATTATTCGCAATAAGTTAGTGAGTTAGTGTGCTCGTATTATCTACCATACTGAAGAGATACATCTCAGATATAGGATGCGCTTGATTGATGGATAACTTAGTTAATGAATAATAGAGGTTCATTCTTGAATAAAAGTTAAAGTGTCTCTTTGGACAACAACCTAGTTAAGTTTGTTTGTCAAGTCGGCTGTGACGACATTTAAAATGCGCATGTTAAACTAAACTCACACCACATTTATTTAGTCACTTTATACTGTACGAATCTTGGCTTTCATTCGAAATGATAATTAACTATATAAGCCATTGATGCTTTGAAACCATTTCCAAGGCATTTCGCACAATCAGTTGGGAAATGAGAAGCAGACTCTTCTCAGTCAGTTGCTCCACGACATTTCGCCAAGACATTCATAACCCTTCTCACCCATAAACTTTGAACTTGTTCAAAATTTTAACATTTTCCGTAAACCTGGCCGTAAAGCCAAATCTGGACGGACGTGTCAAAATTTTTAGTGTTTTAAATTAAAGTTGGCAATTCGTTAAAAATGTTGCTAAGATCGGATACCCATTGCAACCTAGATGTTCCTCTGGGTCTAGTTAGTGGACCACCTCCGGAAGCTCCTAGGCCTATTTTCTCTCAGGTAATTTGCCCTTACGATGAAGAGAGCAAAATACTGGAAAAGCTCTGAGAATTTTCACATTTATTATAATTTATAAAAAAAGTTGCAAACTACGGAAATATGAAATCACATTCTGTCTTCGTGACTCTTGTCTCACTTCTGAGTCTACTTTTCTCCTTACAATGCCAAGAAACGCACATATACTATACCATGATGAACCCAAATCACCCGACTTTCTAAAAATAAAAATCGCAGATTTCATTAAAAACTCACAAGGTCATTTGTCAGTATAAGCCTATTTTATCATTGCCGCAAACCATGGGCTATTGTAATAATGGGTTGTCAATCTCTGTAATGCAACATTTTACGTGCGTTTGAAAAAATTAAGCCCCACTTGAACTAATAATACTGAAGTAGTTGGCAATTTTGAAACATCCATCACACATGCCGAACTTATAGTTTATGCAATGGATCCAAACTTCAGAATTATGTCTTCCAGTCATTGAGTTAAATGGTTAATTCATATAGAAAGATCATTAATTTGAATCTAACTGTGTCAATTTGTCCCCAGTGAGAGATGAACCTGAATATTAGCTTTTAGACGCCGGATACAAATCTAGTTTGGCCATACTCTCAGACTCAATCTCGTGATCACGAACGATTAAGGAAAATTAATGGTCTATATTATGTGAATAAAACTCAGCAAGGAGATATTTGAACGATTAAGTCTTTTCATGAATAATCAAAGAAGGTCAAAGAATCATGAATAGCCTCTTCTTTTCAATATCTCACCCCATACAAAACTCTTCCTCATGACATGAAGTAGAAAAGATTTGATATTTTGCAAATTATGATTTGACACTATCCAGTTCAGCCTGATGTAACCCATTATCTTTCATAAATTGGGAGGAAAGATGAAGACGTCTCTCTTATCTTTACAAGTGTTAAATGATTTATTGGATAAAATGACGTTATTTAAAGCTTTGTATATTTCTAATGACTTGAACAGGTGATGGCAGCCATAGCAGTATCTCTAGGATCTATGATAATCGGATTTGGATCCGCGTATACGTCCACAGCATTGCCGACAATGACTGAAGAGTTCAACTCTACTCTTATCATAGATAAAGATGGGCATGAGGTGATAACAAGATGGAGAACTTTTAAAATCAAAATCAATTAAATGTTTGAGCAAACACGTGTTCTAAAATTTAATTAACATCAAAATAATTTGTATAATTTAGGCTTCGTGGATTGGAAGTCTGTTGCCTTT
Source organism: Isotoma caerulea (assembly GCA_034696405.1). Taxonomy (NCBI): domain Eukaryota; kingdom Metazoa; phylum Arthropoda; class Collembola; order Entomobryomorpha; family Isotomidae; genus Isotoma; species Isotoma caerulea. The sequence goes on along the minus strand of JAQFZZ010001728.1, from coordinate 4,220 downwards.
GGGAGCACTTGTGGGAGGAATCGTAGGTGGAACTCTGATAGAATTTCTTGGGAGGAAAACAACTATTCTGCTTACTTCGGGTCCTTTCATTTTCAGTGAGTCACATCACATCACTTTTTTACACAAGATTCTGACAATTGCATAGGCTCACAAACACCTAACTAAACAGCTATACAAAATACAAAGTTTCAACAAAGTTTTATTCTTTTGAATTATAGCATGGCTGCTAATAGCCCTAGCATCAAATATCTATATGATTTACGCTGCACGAGCCATCGCAGGATTTTGCGTGGGTGTGGCCTCCCTTTCTTTGCCAGTCTACTTGGCGGAAACTATTCAACCGGAAGTACGAGGCACGCTAGGTCTACTACCTACCACAATAGGAAACTCGGGAATCCTCATTTGTTTTCTTGCTGGAAGTTACATGAACTGGGATTCTTTAGCTTATCTTGGAGCCGTTTTGTCACTTCCTTTCTTAGTTTCGATGATGTTTATTCCTGAAACTCCAAGATGGTACATTGCTAAGGGTAAGTCTATTTAGTTTCTCTAGCTTCAATAACAATCGGAATATTTATGAATTGACTGTATTTAGGGAAAGAAGAAGAAGCTCAAAAAGCTCTGCAATGGCTCCGAGGACCGGGTACAGATATTCGAACCGAATTTAATGAGATCAAAAATACTCATTTACTTTCTACCAAATACGCTGCAAAACTGAAGGACTTGTTAGGGAAAGCTTATTTAAAACCCTTGATGACTTCCCTGGGACTTATGTTCTTCCAACAATTCAGCGGAATTAACGCAGTCATATTCTACACCGTGTCTATTTTTGAAATGTCTGGGTCATCCGTGGAAAGTCATATTTCAACAATTGTCGTAGGCTTAGTGAATATAGGAGCTACTTTTATTGCAACTTGTCTGATTGATAGACTAGGTCGCAAGGTCCTTCTTCTAATTTCAGACATTCTCATGATCTTTTGTCTCACAGCCTTGGGAATATTTTTCTATCTAAAGGAGCATCATAGCGAAAGTATTGAGGACTTGGGCTGGATCCCACTCGCCTCTTTCATGCTTTTCGTTGTCGCCTTCTCACTTGGGTAACATTCCATATCAATGAGAAAATAATATTGCAACATTGCAACCTTCATTATAATAATTATTATTATAATTCTTTGAACAGATTTGGACCTATTCCATGGCTAATGATGGGAGAGATCTTCCCAGGTAGGATTCGTGGTTCTGCTGCAGCCACAGCCACCGCATTTAACTGGAGTTGCACTTTTATCGTGACGAAAACTTTTCCTGAATTTGTCGCAGCGTTTGGAGGTCACAGCGCATTTATCTCATTTGCGATCATCTGTTTTATAGGGCTTTTCTTTGTTATATTTTGCGTGCCCGAAACGCAAGGAAAAAGTCTTGAAGACATTGAGAAGAATTTGACTAGACCATTCCGACGAATTTCATCTACAGCTAATCTCAAACCTTTGCCAATGGCTATGTAATTTGACATCGCTCTCTTATGGATGGATTACGACGTCTTATCTTTTCTTCCACCGAAACCTAACTAATTGTTTACAATTATAAAGAAAAGAAAAAGGATTTTTTATACTTATTTCTACTGGGAATAGATATTTTAATACTTTACTAGACAAACCAGCTTTAAACTATATGACCTTCATCAGTGATGACATTTTACCATGCATTATTATCCCCGGTGAATAATATTTTTAAATATACATACGAACATAAACTGCCTAAATACTATTGTGTAATATAAAAACATGTGACTGATCTCAACTTGAAATCTTAAGTTGCATTTTTATTCACTAAAGACTCTTCGACGCTGCTACTATACTAACCATACATAAACAAAACCACAAATGAATATTCATTTTTTATCTTAAGTCTTGCCACAGTTAGTAAAACCTTTAAAAGCAAACCTTGAAGGCTGAATGATTTACTTTATTAAACAAAGGGTGAATAACTTTGCTATTTAAGGGCCAAGATGAAGATTACATAAAGCATATGAAATTAAATGTAGATAGCTGTGTAAATTTTCCTTTCCTCTATAAAGACTTATTTAGGGAAGGAAGTCTATTATTAAGGTAAAAGTAAAGTTTTTAAAAAGGTATTTCTGTACACACAGGTTATGAATAATAGACCATTTTTGAAATTAATCTTTAATAAAAGTGGAAAAATAGATTTATGGTTTAACTCTTGATTATAATGTTAAATTAACAAAAGCAATTTGTGGTAAGCTGTTTTGATGATGATTTTAAGTTATTTAGGAAGAACAATTTTAAGATTGACTGATAGGGTTTTAATTAAATAAAACAGTCCCTAAAGCTTAATTAATACGGTGAAAGATAATTTACTACCTTCCTGGTATCCTGGTTGGTATAAACTGGATACACATTTTTAGAACTTTATGCTTTCAGAAATCTAATTTATATAAGAACTTAAGTTGCTTATTATTTCCGAGGGCTATGACCCAACATATGTAAAATATGATATAGGTTAACCAGCTCAACATAAATTTTTATCATGATATGTACGCAGCAGCATAGGATCTTCTAAATAAATGTATAAAACGTTGACCGTGTAACATTTATTCGTATATAACTTAAAATAAATTATTTGAAAGAGGCACTGAAACTTTTTTTTATTCCGCAGTACCATACTAAAAACTAAAAATCTTCAGTACAAAACTTTTTAAGTTCTGACAAATCACCCACTAAAACCACTATTATGTTGATCTTGATTTAAAATCTCATTAAAAAGTAAAAACTAATTGATGAAATTCAAAATTGTCTAGAAGCTAGCTGTGAAATATTATAAATAGGAGTGGCAGATTTAATCGTACCTCATTCTAATACAAAACAGTTTTTAAAAATAAGGAAGATTTCATAATTCAAATCCACTGATTTCTTCATGTGTCATGATTTAAAATTCGACATTCGACGGAATCACGAAATGATCTTATATAAACGACGAAGTAATTTGAGGAAAGGAAGTATGCATGATCACAACACACAAGGAATAGTAAAAATGTTGAGCCCGTTAAGGTGAAGGGTGGTAAAAATTGTAAAAAATATAGATGATAAGAACTTACCCATGACTTGAACTCTACAAATGGCACAAGTATCGCACTCAACATCCCATGACCACATTGCTACAGAGTTCCACTTCTTTAATGTGAACATCCGCTCATTTTTATTTGCATCCAAGTCTCCACCACCAACTTCCATGTCTTCGATGTTCTCTGGAACTGCGTTGGTTGATGACATTCTTGCTTATCTTCACCCAGCTCCTTTTGCTTATCTTTGAATCTGCAATTGAACAAATATACATTACATTAAATTAAGAGAAATGTTCAAATGTTAAGAGTGAAGAGTACAGAGCACAGAGTACGATGTTATTATGTTGACCCTGTTATAGGGTTTAAGACACAGGGTTAAGTTACAAAGTTAAAACTCACAATACGGTGACGGTCAGGTCACAGGTTCACGCAGAGTTTAAATTTATTTTAAAATGTTGAATGTAATGTAATGAATGTGTAATGGATTGTGTGTTGTGAGTTTAATTTTAATAGAAATGACCAATGAATAGGTAACGTGAACACTGACTGGACAATTGGACAATACACACTACTATAGTATCAAAACTATCTGCAATAAGGTGTAGGCCATAGGTCATAGGTTGAAACTGTTGAAAAGGTAAATATTTATATAATACATAATCTGAATTCTGAATTTGGAATTGTAAAAAAAAAATTCAGGTGAGAATTGAGAATGAGAAGAGACTGAATACAGAATAGAGAGAGATAATAAAATTTAAAAGAAACAGGAGAGTTCCAAGAACACATTGCCCCAAAGTGAAATGTCCAATACTATACTTGCATGACTTGCATCAGCATAAATCATGGACTTACGTTTCCGAACCGAACTGTAAATTAATGTTTCTTTAAAAAAAACATGTTTCTTTAGGATTTTACCTTGTCCACTATCTATTCGTATCTTTCTTACGGAATGCCATAAAGTCCAATGTGCATTTATGATTACGAAGATTATATATTATTAGTTATTACATGATTCAATCAATAATAGCTTTTATATGACAATAATTGTCATCTCAATAATAACTGAGTTATCACCTGCTGAGCATGTGATGAAATGTACTAAGAAGGCTAAATTTGCTGCTATCCAAATTAAAAGGACTTTTAA
>JAQFZZ010001727.1:0-10285 GCA_034696405.1 Isotoma caerulea | reverse complement strand
ACTTAATAAACATTTAAACAAACTCCATAATAGGTTACTTAAAAGAGTTTTGATTGAAACCAAAACACTTTTTCTTGGACTTTTTTTAAAAAGGATTGGAACCCAAATCTAAAATCTGAAATACATTTTTAAACGGGTCTTATTGGGAAAAAAATTTTTTTAAAAAGTTTAAAATCTAAAAAACATTTTTGAACTTGCTAAAACTATTCAAAATCTATGATGGAAATCATTAAAAATGTTAAAAAACTGTTGACATATTGATATGCAATTGACATATAAAATCTGCTGTGTAAGGTCTTTTTATATTGTGTTCATGATATTAGATTTTTCATGATAAAATGCACAATGAAACTTTGATTTTAGGCGGCCTTAACACTTAAAGAAAATAATATTTCAAACTTAGCTTTAGCCAAGAAGTATGAAATAATTAATTTGTTCATTAAATAATTCACGAATTGAGCTTGGATTATAAAAATATGCAAAGCAATCATGAAATTAAAAATTAGCAACTTCTACTCAAAAGAAAGAAATAAAACATCCCCCAGGGAAAAGGGTCCTAGGTGAGGAAACACCATCACAAGAAAAAAACAAGCAAACACTTCAGTTTCAACTAAACACTTTAAAAAAATTTAGATTTGAATCAAATTTGAATCTAGACTTTGAGTGGCAATTTTCAATTAACAAATTTCGAAATATTTACGATAAAATAAATGGTTTTTTGGTATTTTCGTGAATTTTTTTTTGTTTTTTCTTAGGCTTTTGAGAATATGGAGGAAACGGAGCGACTTAAAATTAAAAATTCACTTTGCAGTTTGGACCCGGGCGTTCAGCCTTTGATCGATAATTTTTGAAACTTATTTTTAATTTATTTTGATCTCATAAAATATATTTTTAGGAAATAAATTATTTTTTGAAATAAATTTGAGCATTGTTTTATTGTAGAAAAGTTAATGGGGTTCCATTTGGTAACATTTTGAAGTGTCTGGCATTAAAACTAAGCGAGATATGGGTATTTAAAGTTATAGGTGTACACTCCGTGACGTCCGAAATGAGAATGATTTTTTAGCTGTGAAAGTCCTGGTTGAAATGTTGCCATGGAAACGGCGTTTTTTTGTGTGTGAGAACCGGTACCGCGAGACCGTTGCGATTAGGACATCTGGTTTGCGGTGTTGGATTTAATATTTTTTTAATACTTTTGGTATTGAAAATCAGCGCGCAGCGATGGAACGATCTGGTCGAGCTCTTGAGCGCTTCGAAGCGCAATAAAAACATGCAATATATGATTTCACATCTACAAAACCTGAGAAATGAATATGTATCGGTTCAACCGATTTCAAAACTGAAGCAAAACAACGGAGACTGTTGATAATGTCTTTCACAATTTCGATTCGAGAACTTTCTCTTATCTGACCCCTAAAATTCAATTTTAAATTTTAATATCTGTAAAATAAATGACAATGCTCAAAAAATTACTTTGCTGGTACAGAATTTTTCGTTGCATTTTTTAAAGTTTAATTGTGTATTTTGATAAAGATTTGGCTGAGATAATTCAAAGATACCAACTCATGTCTTTATTAGTAGCTTACACACGCAGTTAACCATGTAATCTTAACCGATATGTAAAACCTATTAAATGTTGTGAGTCGTGAAAAATGTCTTTTCCGAGGGTATTTTTTTAAGGGTGACTCACCTAAGAACCTGTTAACTGGGGTATTTTTTTACCTAAATAAGTCTTCCTTTCACCTAGGAATTAAAATTATGTCATTTAAAAGACGTTTTTCCGTCCAGTTTTAATTTGTCCCAAAAAAATATCAACCAATCAGAAGAGAGGAGGTTTTTGGACCAACCCACTTCCACCCTCCTGTTGTCGTACCCCCTAAATACCCGTGAAAATAACATTGATAGGTATGCAGACCACGTGACAGATGACGTCATGCGATGAAAATGTTACCTATCTTGCAAATGTTATACTCATGTATAGGCACGAGAACGCGGCCTTTGGCCGCAACCCCTTCGGGGTAATTAAAACCACCACCCACCTCCTTTGGCCTATGCTAAAGCATAGGCTATGCCCCTACGGGGCAATTAAAAACCCCCGCAATCACATTTTCATACGTGTCCAATACGGCTAATTATGCATAAATGGTGACAAAAAAAAGAGTCATAGAGCAGTGACATATGTCTCATATTACCCCAGACCATAGAAAACTGTCGCTCTACGAGCTCCAAAAAAAAAATTGCATAAAAAAATTGTATAAAAAAAATTGTATTAAATTCCAGAACCTCCCTTCCCTCCTCCCTTCCCTAGCAGAGTTATGTGCCCACTACTAGTAGAGCTGTTGTTTTAAGGAGCGGAGCTTCTTTATGGTTTTCACTTTTCCATCTGTCTGTTCGTCTGTCTCTCTGTCTGTCTGTACGTCCGTCTCCCACTTTATTCGAAAAAGGTTTGACCTATCGGGATGAAACTTGGTACACATGTCTTTGACCTCAAGGGCTTCCCTAAACTTAAATATGGGCCCTGTAGGGCCACCCTTAAGGGCACACGCCCTTAGGGCGTACGGTACGCCGCGTACCCCCCTTGGTTTTTTTGACAGAGACAAATGCGGTATCGCCAAAAAGCTTAGGTTTTGGTCAATATTTGGTCGATTCAAACGATACAAATTCGACTCAAACAATACAAATTCGAGTCAAACGATGCAAATTCGATTCAAACGATACAAATTCGATACAAATTCGATTCAAACGATACAAATTCGCTTCAAACGATACAAATTTGATTCAAACGATACAAATTCGACTCAAACGATACAAATTCAATTCAAACGATACAAATTCTACTCAAACGATACAAATTCAATTCAAACGATACAAATTCGACTCAAACGATACAAATTCAATTCAAACGATACAAATTCGATTCAAATGATACAAATTCGATTCAAACGATACAAATTCGCTTCAAACGATACAAATTCGCTTTAAACGATAACAATTCGAATGAAACGATACAAATTCGATTCAAACGATACAAATTCGATTCAAACGATAAAAATTCGATTCAAACAATACAAATTCGACTCAAACGATACAAATTCGATTCAAACAATACAAATTCGACTCAAACGATACAAATTCGATTCAAACGATAAAAATTCGATTCAAACAATACAAATTCGACTCAAACGATACAAATTCGATTCAAACAATGCAAATTCGACTCAAACGATACAAATTCGATTCAAACGATACACATTCGATTCAAACAATGCACATTCGATTCAAACGATACAAACGATAAGAATTCGATTCAAACAATACAAATTCGACTGAAACGATACAAATTCGATTCAAACAATACAAATTCGACTCAAACGATACAAATTCGATTCAAACAATTCATATTCGACTCAAACGATACAAATTCGATTTAAACGAAACAAATTCGATTTAAACGAAACAAATTCGATTCAAACGATAAAAATTCGATTCAAACGATACAAAATCGTTCCTATTCGTTCTTTATGAATCTGAATGGTTTGCTTCGCTTCTTTTTTACACTAATGTTTACGATGGTTTATGAATATATAGGATAATGCAGTTCGCTAAACAGAATTTTGCAGTCTATGCAAATTACAGTGAGAGTGACAAGGTTACACATTTTGTACATGCTACTGAGCAGGAGGACATTAAAAATTGCAAAAAATTATGTAGAATTTTAAATTGTGTCACAATTGCACGATTTCTACGATGCGGGGAGTTTAACTCGTGACAAGACGGTAGAGTTTTAAAACTATTAGACTCCGCAGTTAAGCTAAAATAAAATATTAATCAGAATAACTATAAAATGTTAAACACTGTAGGTTAATGACAAAAGAAAACGGGATTATATGACAGCATGGTATATAGTTACTTATGGGGTCAAAAGGTTATCTCTCAACTGAAGTTCAAATCTAACGAAGTATGTTTTAGCCTTATAAAGAAGATAAAAGGCTGATTTATTGCTCTTGTAATTCTGTTCATGATAAAATCTTAAAATCCAGGGTCAAATTAAATTTGCATCATTTGTTATTTTATTCTTTAGACGACCAAGTTAAAGTGGTATAGATGCTGTAAGAAAAGTAGCTCAGTTGTGAGAAATATGAGATGTGATAAAGAAAAGTTAACTCAGCAGATGAATGTTTTCATTTTTAAAAATATAAAACGTCGTTTGTAATGTAAACAGTCTGCTGGGTGGATCGATTATGCGCTATATTTTTCCTATATGAAAGAATATTTTAAAAGTTAATGAGTCTTGGTAAAAGACATTGTTAGAAAATTGAAATGCGCGTTTAAAACTAATTGCTTGTTTTATAATGATTATACTTTTCAACAAATTTTTATGTTGTGAGAAATCATATTTGATAATATTAACTAACATTGATTTTAAGCCTTTAAAATTTAACAATTATACAAGTATCATGTAAAACTGTCAAAAGATGAGATATGTTGATGCTCATGAAATTAAACCGTTTGCTAAAAAATATAATATTTCAGTAATTATTTTATTGTGTGCGTTTTAAATAATTTATATTTAAATAAATATAGGAGTAGAGAACGTATAAATATTTTACTGATTTGAAGCATTGATTCTGAGTTGAAAATTCTATCAATCAAGATGAGAGAAAGTGACTGCGTACTTTCCTTATTGAAGGTAGAGTTGTGATGTTACAAAAGGAGCTTGATTTTGCTCTAAAATTATGTTGCATCTCTCATCTGATCTGTTCATATATGCAATGCATTGCATTCAGTAAATTTAAATTTGTTGAAAGCCAAATCGTACCTGTTTCCAAACCTCAATTCTTGTTTTATGAGAAAAATATTTGGCAATAATAAAATCTGCTTCTAAAAATTTGTTTAAAACTTAAAAAATGGAGTGAAGGTAAAATGTGTAAATGAAGTTTCAACTGTAATTTGTAAGAATTTAGAAATATGCGAGGACTAGGGTAGTTTGTATTAGTATACTTAAACGTTTATTTAACTAATTATAAGGTTTAACTACAACCTGCAAACTGTCGACTCTCTCCTTACAATGAACTTTTATATCATTACAAGAGTGACATAATGTACTTGATTGCACTTCCTTCTTAATCCTGCTTACATTAGCTGCTGCGTAGTTAGTTACATGAACTCAATTCATCCTTTATTAAGTATCTTCAGATACTTTATGTGAACGGTAGTGGTGTCTGTCTGTCCGTCCGTCTGTCCGTCTGTGTGTCCGTGAAGTCGATAACTTTCGAACGGTTTAAGCTATTGACTTGAAACTTGATATATAAGTTTTAGGGGGCATATGCTCGGCTAAGTACAAAAATGGGGTCAATCGGACCACCCCAAGGTCACAATAAAAAGGTCAACTTTTTGACCCAATGTTAAAGATAGGGAGAAAAATTTTTTTTTCTCAATTTACTTTTCAAGTTGTCCCAAATAGTTTCAAGTTGCAAACAAGGTCAAAAAAGGTCAAAAAAAGTCGAAAAAGTTCAAAAAGGTCAAAAAGGTCAAAAAAGGGCAAAAAGGTCAAAAAGGTCACAATAGGTCAAAAAGGTCAAAAAAGGTCAAAATAGGTCAAAAAGGTCAAAAAAGGTCAAAAATGTCAAAAAATCTCAAAAATGTTTCAAATTGCTCCAAAATACGTTTAAAAGTTTTAAATTAAGTTTTAACGCTTTAAAATAAAATAAGTTTTTTAGTTTTAAATTTATGCTTCTGAAGATACTTGGTTATAGTTTTAGTTGTAAAGTTTATTACTGTTGACTATATAAGTAACTCTCTATTTATAGTTATGATCTCATATTTTCTACAATACAATATTATCCTTGTCTTACAAATTGATAAATAGTAATTAGATACCTGACTACACGTATAATTTTAAAATAAAATGAGCCTACTAATTAACCATTTTCCAACAGCAAGTCTTACGATGTCAAAATGTCAACGCCATTCCTTCCTTGTTTATGAAGTTTAAAAAAATATTTTGCTATTTAAATTGGGACAGGAAATTGTTTTCATTGTGTGGTCAATTTGTCGGCTTTTAGTATCGAGATTATGGGGGTCTGTGCATTTTTTATCTTGTTTTACACTTTTTTCACCGTAGCAGACTGTTTCTATCTCTTCAAATCTCTATTTAACCAACGTTGGTTTAAGTTTTGAGTCACAAGGTGACGGACTTGAAAGATTAAACTTTATTTTCAAATCGTATGTTTGGTGTGCGTGTGGACTTTTTAGAAAGGTAATATGTATTTCAATATATCATAATAAAATGAAAAAACTCAACGTTATGGTTTGATAATTTAAAAATGTGTTTCAAAATCGGAAGGAAAGTCCGTTGAAATTGTTTTTAGGAAAGAATGGTGGATATTTGTGTACTTGGATGGTGGATATTGTGTTTGGAATGCAGGTCCAATCACTATAATCATTCTTGTGAATTCGAAGGTCCCAAGATGTCAAAAATAGTCAATTTAAATGAAACTAGATAAAAGACATATTTCCTGTCTCAAGAAAACAATACTAAAATAAGCCCACTTTGAAAGATAATTTAGATCCGTCCGATAAAGTTCAGTACATAAAAGAATATATATAAGATTTACTGCCATTCAAAAGCTTATATATCGTTGTCTATGAATCTATCTCAATACATTAAATCTATCTGAAGTGAATGTGAAGTAACTTGAGTGGAGGTGAAATGTCCAAGAAAGTCTTGTGACAATAATGACTCATTTTTCTTAATAACGTAGAGAAGATAGACCATGCAAGAGTATAGGCAAATAACAATTTAATTTTACAAGTTAAATAAGTAAGTAAACTAACGTATTCTAGTTCAGTGTTTTTCGGACGAGTACCACAGAGAGACAGAAAGTAAAATCCACTCTGACTCGATTTGGCTTCATTTCTGCAGAAAGAAATCTTTTCTCACTCAACGGATATTTTATCATCAATTCACAATTGCAGTCAGTGTGCATTGTTAAGCTACAATAAGGTAAGTCTATAATTTGCAATAAGACAAATCATTACTATCAAAAACTGAAAAATGTTTCATTCATAAATATTGAGTTTTTTGTTTTTGTTTCAATTCAATCTAAAGTCTGTAATATTATGTAATTTGTAATTCATTTCACATTTCATAATTTTCGTAAAATACATTCAACATTCTTTCGATATTCATTCATCATTTTCTTTTTTCTTTCCTGCGACTCTTGACTCTTGTCTTATTGCATTGTGTATTGCTAATCTCACTACACACTAAAGATACACAATTATTCACAACCAATTATTCCAAATCACAAATTACTTACTTATTTTAATTCAATCTATCTATCATTCAATGCACAACACACAATGAATACACAAATGAAAAAATAATTCACAAAATGAAGCACCGTCTCTCACTCAATTTGCAATAATAAAAATTGTGCATTTTAAAAGTTTAATTCATTTCAAATTTGGAATTTGGAAGAGTTTAAATTGCAAATTGACGAGAGGTGCCTTTGAACTTCGTAAATGTTGTATTTTAAAAGATTAATAATTTTTTTCGATTAAATATTCTTTGAGATTGCAAGTCAGAAAAATTAGCATGTAACAATTGATTATTGGTTTTTAAAATTTTGAACTACTGGACTGACTGAAAACATGTTGAAAATAGTTGTTTAGGTGTCAAGAAAGGGGACAGTGCACAGTGCAATGCACAGGTTATCCCTTAAAACATTTTTTGATAGAGTTTCTAATTTTTAATTATTGGAGATTGATAAACAACAATCGATTGTATTTTGTATTTTATTAAGCGTGTTTAGATTTATCCTGTCCTAATTATTATAACTGTGAACTGCATTTTACATTAATTATAAATTCCATAAACTGTGCTTTCCTTATACCTCATAATTTATGATTACAGACATTGCGCATTAGATGCACGCACATCTTGTGAAGACAAAAGATACATTGTGGATTGATTATCTCACCTTTCCCAGTTGACAGATTAGGTCTTATCCAGATATACTGACGACAAACTAAATAGACTGTTAAAATATATTCACCCTACTGCCTAAAGTTGTTCACACTGTGCGTGGTAAGTCAATTTTTTCATTTCGACATTTTAATTCATGCGTAAAAAAGTCCGAAGGCGAAGGCACAAAACTTTATAAAATTATTAATTCTTCAATTGATAAGCTTCTTTTTAAAGTTCATTGATTACAACTTGCAATGTATTAAAAATAAGTTCAGAATTAGGATGTATTCATTTAGTGTAGAAAATAGCGATTTAAAATTTCAATGAAATAAGAAACATTAGCTAATATAAAAAGCCATAAAATTCAGTAAAAACCATACCATAAATTACGATTTAGAAATAAACCCCTAGTCTAGGGGTTTATTAATGGGAATTATTAATTGAGATAATTATTTTCTAGGGGCCCTAGAAAATAATTATCTCAATTAATAATTCCCATTAATTTTTTCATACACTAAATATGGGAGCCGGGCAAATTGTGGACAAAGTGAAGGTAGACGTCATATTCATGGACAAAAAAATAATCGACAGCGCAAATAATGAACAAAATTTTAATAGACAGAGAAAATAAATGGACATTAAGGAGATGGACATTTAAAATAGTGGACATCCAATTTCAAAGACAAAAACTATAATGGACACAAAATATGACATTATTTTAATGGACATCAAAAATAATGGACAGCCATAATAGTGGACAAAACATTAATGGACAATTATTAAAATAGACAAACTTAATAATTGGCAATACACTTCGTGTAATATAAGTATAATATTGGTCAATACGTGTTTGTATCTGGTATACGTTTTGTTTTTGAAAATGAGTTTAGGTTCTTTTGGGTTTTTCCTAAACTGAATGCGGGTTCCAAGTTTTATGTTTTTCGGTTTAAATTGTTTTTAAATTTTACAAGAAATGAGAGAAATGAAAAAGAAAGAGATTGAGAGAGAGAAAAAAGTACACTAAAAACAAGGTATAGCCACAGCCACAAAATTTTACAGTGGTGGCTTATGTTTATTTATCACATCTATGTTAATTTTTTAAGATCTAAAAAGATTATGTTAATTTTTTTCTGATTAACACATTTTTTTAGTTTGTATACCATTTATGTTCATATCCATCATATTTTGTGTCCATTATAGTTTTTGTCTTTGAATTTGAATGTCCACTATTTTAAATGTCCATTTATTTTCTCTGTCTATTAAAAATTTGTCCATTATTTTTTTGTCCATTAATATGACGTCCACTTTCCCTTTGTCCACATTTTGAGGTTTGAATTAAATTCTAAAAATTAACCGTGTCCCCTTGAATAATTTTCAGAAAGGACATAACCCAACCCTTAAATCCCTCTAAAAATGGACGGGAACAACAAGGGAAACCGAGCATACCGGGATGAAAACTACTACTTCCTGCTGGGCATCCCAACTTGCGCAACAAACGCTGAAATCCTCAAAGCGTACAAAAAACATGCAATGATTTATCACCCAGACAAGCAGACAGGGGATGAAGAGATGATGCGGCGTATCGAAGAGGCCAAGAGGATCTTAATAGACCCAGACTTCCGGGTAGAGTATGACAGGAATCGCAACATGAATGACATTCGCGAAAGGTTCCTAACCCCATCGACACCCTCGGCTCTTCCATCCTGCACCAAATTATCTGACGAAGTGAAGAAGGACATTATCAAATGGCGCAAAAAGTTTCAAACCACAATCATAAATGACAATGTCAATTCCTCCTTTGAAAAAATATTTACCGACTTCCAACCTTTCTTGCAAAAGGAACAATTGAAACTTGAGGAAGATGACGAAGAAGCTTACACTTGTCCCACATGCCACAGCCAATTCTCTTCTGAGCTCCAACATTATGAAAAAATACTGGAAACTTACGTCAAAGAGTTGCTCCCCGACTATAACCTTTCCAAAGAAGAAAACCCTTTCGACTATTTACAAAAGCCCTTTCCACCTCGACACCTGACCTGCCATCTGCCGTAGACCACAAAGGTTTCGCCAGCACCAAAGAAGTCATATTGACCCACTTGGGAAACGCTCATAACCTTGAAAAAGATGGAAATCCATCAGAAGCGAATTCAATTTATGTGGCCGTTCTTTCCGAACTCAAATTAAATTTTAAAAATGAAGAGCCATTTTTAGTCGAAGCGCTGTCCACTTTAATGTGCCAAGTTTTTGAAAAAGATCCCTACTCAATCGCCCAAGGAATGAAGATGATCTTGCTCTCTTATCCAACCCAATTCT
>JAQFZZ010001726.1:0-10288 GCA_034696405.1 Isotoma caerulea | reverse complement strand
TCAACATTTAACACATACATGTTGACTCTTGTCGATTATACAGTCCAGATCATCCTCACTTTTTTAGCTTAAAACTATAGACTAAGCACACAGGCATATTTTTAGATTTTTTTATTTTAAACTTATTTAGTAAAATTGTGTAGCAATTATTTAAAACTGTGCAAGCAAAGAATTAATGTAATAAAAATTTACATAAGAAATTCAAAAAGTCAGAAATTAACCTAACTTTATAGTTCGGTAATCCGAAAAATTAGCATACGACAAATATGCCTACGACCAGGGTTGTGCCAATTAATGGCTAAATAATTGAATTAATAATTAATAATTATTTCTCAATTAGAATTAAATAAATTATTAATTAAGCATTACTTTTCCAAAAAAATTCTAATTAAATGACTAATTAATAACTATTCCCACTTTCAATTTTAATTCAATTAACCATTAATAATTATTGCGTTTTGAAATTAAAATTGAATTAGCAATTAAAAATTATTTCAATTGAAAATTTTAATTAAATTAACAATTAAATTAGAATGAAAAATAATTAAATTAAAATGTCTAAGCATATCAATACATTTTAACTAATTAAGCCATTTTATTTTAAAATATATGCACCTAAATATTAAAATATACGATTTTAGGGAAACAAAATGAAATGTATACTGAAGTGCGCGAAGAAAATATCCAACGTTAAACAATTTTTCATTTCTATTGAATTAAATTAACCATTATTAATTTATTCCTATAAATTACCAATTATTAATTAAATTATCAATTATTTATCAGGTTTAATTATTTATTAATTGAAATATGAATTAATTCACCTTTTTAATTAATTATTAATTTAATTCTGAATTAATTAGAAATTTTTAATTCATTATTAATTAAATTTTAAATTACTCGGAAATTTTGAATTCATTAATAATTCAAATTACTGAATTAATTCATCATCCCATCCCTGCCTACGACATTTACGCCGCGACCTTTTATTCCTACGACAAATATGCATCGCGACACTTATGCCAACGACGTTTATGCCTCCCGAAATGAAAATATTCCTAAAACATTTTTGAATGCAACAAGACAGGACTGAATTTTTCAAAACATGAGCTCGCGTCTTAATTACACATGAATAATTAATTATGATGCAAACCCTTCTTAAAGGTCTTCCAGGCTCTGAAAACCTTCGAAATAGCAACTTTAATTTTTGATTTTGAATAATGATTTTGGTCTTTACACTTGTAATTGTAATAAATGATAACTTTGTAGATGTTGCATTCACAAATACCATAGGAATATTTTTCGTTTCGGAGGCATAAACGTCGTAGCCCGAAGTGTCGCGAGGCATATACGTCGTAGGGATACGTGTCGTGGCATAAATGTCGTAGGCATATTTATCGTAGGCTAATTTGCTAATTTGTTATACAATCTCATAGTTCCTCGTGTCTTTGCAAGTTATGATGAAAGAAATAAAGAATAATCGCATTTACTCTGCTGACTCCGTAATTTAATCGAGTTACCTCTCAACTGAACGAGTTTCGAGATAGAGTTGAATAAATGTATATTATATAATCCTATGTACTTGATATTTAAAAATCAATACTTAAGTTTAATTTTGCATAAATATACCTTGTAGTTATATAGGTAATGGTAAAACATGTTTGCCCAAACGTGCTCCAATACACGTGTAGCAGCTTCTACTCTACAATATAGCATAAAGTTTTTAGTCAAGTATTTAAAAAATTTCGTTATATCTTTAATCTTTACCCAATTATTAATTGTTTGATATCAATAAATGGAATTAAAGATATGAAAATTCTTACAAGTATGATTTATCCTGTTATAAAATACAAGAGTTTTTAATAAATCAAGTAGTTTTAATATTATTTCAAATTAAACAAAATATTTTTGTAAATTAAAAGAGAAAGTATAGAGCCTTATGGTTAATCTTGCGTAAGAACGACGATAAGTAAACCCTAAACCCCTATCCAGGTTGGAAATGTAATCCAGTTAATAATTTAAGTATTTTATATAACATCTTCGTGAAGTTGAACTCTAACGAAGTTTTGATATTTTTCCTGACCAACTAAATTTGAGAAAGTATTATTAGATTATTTGAGTAAGAGTTTTTTATTTAGAAAAAAGCCACAGAAAAGCTTTAGAATATTTATGACATAATAAACGGTGATGAAATCATTTTCCAGGGCAACCCTTCAAAGTTTTAGAAAAAAATCAATAGCCTGTGTACTAAAAAAAAATCCAATAGCTTTTGTTCAAGCCAATAATCAATTGTATTTGAAACCATAATGGTTTGTAAGGGGGTAAGTAATTTGAATAATTTGGGAAAGGAACATGTGTTTCTCCGATTAGATGGTATTGCGGAGGGAGAGCAAGTATATAGTTTATAATTATTAATTAGTTAAGGAGCGTCAGTTCCTTTGTGGCTTTCACTGCGTTTGTTTGTCCATCTGTTGTGAATGACGACAGACCGTGGAATCTGCTTTGTCGGTTATGCATGCAATGTCGAATTGTCTCTTCTCCTTCTCTCAATTTATTTCTAAAACGTGTTAATTTTATTCGTAGTGTATTATCGAAATTAAAATTTATAAGGCGAGAAATCTGATCCTTGAGCATTTGGAGAAAAGTTTACACTTGAAATTCAGAGTATGAATTCATGGATTTTACAGTGCGGTGGTGGATTGAAAAGAAAGGAATGGATGACTGGGGAAACTAGAGAGTGAAACCACAAAAACAGATTACCTAAGTAAGGATGCGTTGAGAAGAGAGCAACCTGTTCAATGTTCAACCCATCCAACTCTACCTTTGTTGCGTGTATTGAAATGTCCAGACTTTCACTTCCTTAATTCTCCCTCTCCCCTTTCTCCTTACACCTAACTCTTTTCTCTTGTCTTTGTGTGTAAGTACGTATCATCATATCTCACACTCTTTATCGAGAACAAAACTTGTCATCTCTTTATCACAATCATAAGTCGATAAAAGTCAAGAGAGGAAAGAGAGCTTTCTCCTAGTCGTATCATCTCTTTCTCTCTTCCTTCATTTTATACGCCGCTTCTATATTTATTAGAGTTATGTCTGTAAAGGTAAAGGTAGATTTCCAATGTATGTATAAAGGGTTGTTTGTAATGTCCATCCACGTGTCTGCAGTTCATTCAACTAAGAGTTTAGAAAAGTGCACGGGGGTTTCCAACCTCCAAAATGTGTGTACAAAAGTGCGTCTACGAAATCCACTAGACTAAGGATTTACCTAGTTTTTTTCCTTCATTAAGTTCTTCTCTTATAGAAGAAATAGGAAACAGGGTTGGAATTGGATGGAGACTCTACCATATATACTTATGGTCATTTCCTTGGACTTATATCCTTAAAGTCAAGTCCATACGATAATATGTCCATTCCTCCGGCTCTTCCAGCCCAGTCTGAAACTTTGACATATTATTTTATATTTATACGCAAATCTGTATAGAAAACCCTAAACTTTGATATTCAAATTAAGCTTGAGATATAGAATAATCCGACAAAAGAGAGTCTGTGCTCTCCCCTTGTCTAAAATAATACACAAGTATTATTTAAACTATTGAATATAAACGTGGATTATATCTGAGACCATGAATAAGTGTAATCTGCTATGAGATGATAAACAAATGAACATCCACCCCAACCCTGTAGACTAAAAGTTATGCGAATAAGAAGAAAAGTAAGTCAGGCCAGTTGGGATTTCAACATAGGGTAACACACACATCAATCGATATCAAATCAACCACATACTTTTCATATTCTACTCCAAAAAGCCATTTTTCAGTGCAAATAGCTAAAAGCTTTCAAGGAAAGTATTTGAACATTTTAAGAGTGCAAAAAACCGTATGGAGAAATGAAAGTGGACATGAGAAAGTTTGAAAGTGAAAATATTTGCAAGTGAGAAGAAGAGTGAGTGAGTCAGAGTTATATTGGGAATGACCCATAAGACGCCATTTTAAAGGTGGATTTCCTATATGTTTACATTACAATAGAATATACAGGTGGGTTGGAAGAAAGAAGAAGGAAAGTGTGTGGGTGTGACTTTTAAACATTTAATTAAGAGTTTTTATATTTAATTTGGAGCACTTTGGATAATGTTAAATGAATCTGCGGAAGTGAAAAAGCGACTTCTTTCTCCAAGTAATATGAACTCATCAGTTGTGATTGAAAACGAGATGGAGAATTTAGAAAGTAAAACGGAGGATGAGGAAAGATTTCCACTTCATGCGGCAGTTTGTGACGAAGATTTAGAATTGCTCGATGAATTGTTGGAAGAGAGAGGAGACTTAGTTTTCGAAAAGGATGACGAGGGGAGAACTCCTTTGGTCGCTTTGGCACTCGCTGGTAAAATTATTACAAAGGAATTTAAAAATTAAGAGTTTGTTTTTGAAATGTGATAGTTTATTGTGATTGATGCGATTCAATCCAGAATCGATTTTTTCAATTTGATCCAATTCGATAAGTGAAAGTTAATGATTGACGTTAATTAAATAAAAATGCTGATTGTGTATCAAATCAAAGCGGAATTGAAAAATTGAGAAGGAAGATTTGTATTTCAAACTTGAGTCAATCGGTGGATTGAATCAAATATTTTTGGAGGGCAATTTTTCGATTCAATAGTTTTGTAAATATTTTCACGATTTTCATCCAAAATGGCCAAAAATGTAGCAAACTGAGAAGCATCAATAGAATATAGAATTGAACTGAATTTGAATTGAATTGAATTGAATTGAATTTGAATTGAATTGAATTGAATTGAATTGAGCTTGAATTGAATTGAATTTGAATTGAATTGATTTGAATTTGAATTTGAATTTGAATTTGAATTGAATTGAATTGAATTGAATTGAAATGAATTGAATTTGAATTTGAATTTGAATTTGAATTTGAATTTGAATTGAATTGTATTTGAATTGAATTACATTTTTATTTGTCACACCCTTTTAGAGCCAAGGGCCCATATGGCGACACAGAAATTTTTTACAATATTTATTCAGTGTATATGATTTAAAGAGTTAACTATTTAAATTTAAATAAATAGACGGGCTTAGAATGTAGAAAATTTTGAGTCTACAGTTTTAAATTTTAAACGTTAATTTTTAAGAAATGAATTGAATCGAATTGGATCACAATTTTATAAAACGAATCGAATCGAGCGATTATTTTCAACTGTACTGCTGGATTGAATCAATCGCAACCAATTACTAGTGAAAGTTTTAAACATTGTGTGGTTAATATTTAATTTAGCTTATGATGAAGCCCCGGAAGTAGCCAAATCCCTTCTGGGTGTGACTGAAACAAATGGAGGCGGTGAAACTGTTTCAAATGCAAAGTTATTAGACATTCCGGATAATAAGGGATTTACAGCGTTGCATTACGCAGCGAAAACTTGGCACTCAGCGTTGGTCGCTTCATTGTTGGGATATGGAGCTAAGCCTACTGGAAAGGATGACCAGGGCAAGAGGAATAGCCCCCTGCATTTCGCTGCTGAGGGTAGACCACTATTTTTATATTTAAAAAGAATATAATTACCCCAAGGGAAAAATGAAAAAACCCTATAAAATAAAATAGAAACGCCCCGGGATTGTAAAAAATGGATTCAGGGAATAATCGCCTCCGTTAACCTAAAATTAAACAAATTCCCCGAGAAACAAAAAACAAAAAAGGAAGGTTTGTTATTTCTCGGGGAATTTGTTAAAACCCTCGGGGTGACTAATTTCAAATTTTAATCCCGGGGCGAATAGTCTCGAGTTCTATTTTTCGTTATCCCTGGGCGTTTATATTTCATTTTCTCAAAGTTTTCGGGGTGATTAAATATTTAAGTGATTTTGTTTTCTTGCGTTTTAAGAATTTAAAATAGTGAGATTAAGTTTGAAATGTTTTTTAAACTGTCAACTATGTGAAGGGAATACGGAGTCTGCGTTGGAGTGTGCTAAAGAGATTTTGAAATACGACAAGGATGGATCTTTGATAAATGGAAAGAATGGGGAGGAACTGACCCCACTGCACATGGCAGTGAAAAATGAGGCAGTGGAGATGGTCACTCTACTTTTAGGCAAAGAGTATAAACTGGATCTCTCTGTTCAGAGTAAAGGAGCACAGAGCATCCTTCATTTCATCTGCACTCATCCTGGTAATTTATACAAGTGCAATTTCATTTAAAAAGAGTCAAATATATGTATAAAAGATGTGTGGTTTTTAAAGGAGAGACTGAAAAGTCATGTCGCATGTTGGAGGCCATTTTAAAGGCTGGGGGTGCGGCTATGCTAAATCAAGCGGATGGGATGGGACTGACCCCACTTCATGTGGCGGCTATCGAGAGACTGCCTCAAGTTACCCGGATATTTGTCAAGTATGAGGGCAAGGGCACGCTCATAACTGACAGGAGAAAAAGAACTGCTTTGCACTATGCCGCTGAAAATGGTATGAAATTACGGTGTTTTGAGTTTTGGCATATATAGTCATGGGGTGTGACACTTTTCCAGTCATAATACTTTTTGAAATTAATTCAATTCAAAATTGTTACTTAGGGGGGTTGGCGGTTGTTACTTACACCCTGAAAAGCATTACATTTTGAAAATGTTACACCCTGAAGTGTTACATGCTGAAAAGTTTTACACTCTGGAAAAAGTTGCACCCTAAAAAGTATTGCACCCTGAAAAGTATTACATCCTGAAAAGTATTGCACCCTGAAAGGTTTTACACTTTGAAAAATGTTGCACCCTGAAAAGTATTGCACCCTGAAAAGTATTACACCTGAAATGTAATACACCCTGAAAAGTATTACACCCTGAAAAGTATTACATCCTGAAAAGTATTACAACCTGAAAATTTTTGCACCCTGAAAGGTTTTACACTTTGAAAAATGTTGCACCCTGAAAAGTTTTACCCCCAGAAAAGTATTACAACCTGTAAATTTTTACACCCTGAAAGGTTTTACACTCTGAAAAAAGTTGCACCCTGAAAAGTATTACATCCTGAAAAGTATTACACCCTGAAAAGTATTACCTAAGAAAAGTATTACAACTTGAAAATTTTTACACCCTGAAAGGTTTTACATTTTTACACTTTGAAAAATGTTGCACCCTGAAAAGTATTACACCCTTAAAAATCTGACACTGTCAAAGTGTTACACTATAAGGCATGCTTATTTTTGTGCAGAGATAGAGAGACTTTCACATTAGCGTTTAGTGGTGCATTTTTTCCTGTAATTTTGTAAATTATGATAAATGTTTTTGTATAGGATTATACCCAAACGGCCACGAATGTGTAGAAGTTCTTTTAAATCGAAACTTTGGAGATTCGGATTCAGTGATTCAGTATTTATACCAGATGAAGGATGACAAGGAAAACACACCCTTTATGTACGCCTGTTTAAATTGCCCAGTGGAAACAGTGAGCAAGTACTTAACCATTATTCCCGAACCTAGATTTTGGTAATTTCAGAAACTTATTTGCAGATGTTATAGAAAAACTTGTGAGTAATTGAAAGTGTTTTATTGGAAAATTTTAGGATGAATGAATGTTCGATGAGTCTGATTTACAAGGAATCACCCCAATCAGTGAAAGCATTGATGGATAGGGCATTTTCAGAGCAGAAGAAATCAAAGGATGATAGTCATTATGCAATCTCCATTGACTTTGGGTATTTTAAATTAACGCATTGAATAAAATGACCATTTTTAGAAGATATTGTTTTGTTTTTTTGGAAGACCGATTACAGGGTACAAGGATCCAGTGATTTTATTACCACAACAAGAGACGAAATATCTAAAGCAAGCATTTTGGTGGGATTATGAGACTCAGAAGGAGATTCTCATGCACCCTCTTGTCCAACTCTACGTCTTCAAAAAGTGCCAGAAACTTAGGGAAATCATTTATGGATGCATTGCATGGCAGGTATAACTCCGCATATTACCAAACCAATCTCTTTGATGTTTCACACTGTCTGTTTAACCATTTAACGCCTTTAATACTGTTCAATGAGCAATGTGGGTTCATGTTTAACTGCGTCTTTCACTCAAATTTAATTCTTGGCATTAACGCTTTAAAATTGAAAATTACATACCTTTTGCACTTGTTTGAAAATTAAAAATATATTTGGAAATTAAAATTATGTGAAATTTAAGATGTTTTTTGGTTCAACATTAAAAAAAATATCCAAACATGTTTTTAGTAACCAAAGTTTTATTGTAAGAAATTAAAATTGGAGTTATTAAGGATAAGAAGGTGTTTTATGGTTTCGCCTGAGTCTGTCTGTCTATATGGGTGTGTATACCTGTCTGTCTAAAATTTTTATGACATTTTTTGTAGCTGTTGTGGCTGTTGGCGTATACAATGTTAGCCGTCTCCTTATACAGCAAGGGAATTGATTCGAAAGCGCTCTCCGCAATCGCCACTTTCATAATGATAATCTACATATTGATTTCACTTGTGAATGAAGTGTACGAATTGTTTACAATTGGATTCGCCTATCTCAAAAGTCTCACCAATTTAATTCAACTCGTTCAAATAGTCCTCGGAATTTTAGCCATCATTCCTGTTCTCTCTTATGAAACACGTGGAGAGTTGAATAATTACGCGGCTGCTGTAAGTTACCCTTTGAGTAATTACTAATTACATTCTGTTTTATTTAAAAGTGGAAATTATTGTATGTAGAATATGTTGTCTTTGGTTTAGTGCTCGGCGTCATTCCATTCGAGACGAAAATTTCCATTCAATTCCATCCAAATCAGGAATTGAATGAAAAGCCGTTATTCAATTCAAGTCGATTCCATTCAAGAGTTGGCTTGAATGGAATTCACTTTGAATTGAATTGAATGGAATTGAATGACTTTTCAAACCAAGTTTTTTAAACATCGTTAAACGCATATAAAAAATTATAAGTTCAAAATTAAGTTTTTTATGTCGGTTTAAATATGCCCACAAACTCTAACATTAGGTGCAACTTTCGATTCGGGAAAAATTTTACGACATATTTTTAGTTTTTTTTTTAAATTTTTGGATTTCAATTCCATTCAATTCAAAGTTTCCAATTCCATTCCATTCATACTCGAAATTGAATGAATTCATTCAATCCAACTTTCATTCAATACAATATTTTGATGAATGGAATGGAATTGAATTGAATGGAAAAAGACTCATTTAGACTCGAATGACGCCGAGCACTACTTTGGTTGACATTGTAGACGGGAGTTTTGCTGGCTTATATTCTAAGCATGAGAGATATCGGAAAAATGCACGAGATGATCGGACTCGTCGTTGAAGTCCTCAAACAGGTAAGTAAACATAATTAAAGACCGTTCACAAATTAATTCTTTCCCATATTAATTTTATTTGGTATAACAAACTCAAAGTGAAAGTGAAAGAAAGTACTAGGTTAGTTTGTAAACCTTTTAATTGGTGTATTCGCAGGTGGTGATTCAAATAGTGAAAGTGCTGATGTGCTGCTCACCTTTACTCATTGGATTCACTCTGGCTTTTGTCATTCTATTCCATAATGTATGCTCATCGCCTTGTCTAACATTTATAAAAGATTACATTTTTCTCATAAAATAGTCTGTAATTTCATGATTGTTTTATTACAGGTAAAGTCTCTAACCACGACTTTTCCCGGACCATTGGTGAAAGTGTTGGTGATGATGACTGGAGAGTTTGAGTACGGTGACACATTCAAGAAGGAAAAAGAAGAAGGTGAGGTTGAATTATCGAACTCTCAGAAAACTGTTCAACTTGTCTTCTTCCTCTCTTTCTTGATTGCCGTTCCTGTCGCATTCTTCAATTTACTCACTGGTTTCGCACTCGATAAAGTCATGGTAAGCCTTCATTCTTTACCCGTTACCCTTTTATGCAAATATATATTCTCTATCATCATTTAAATAAAATTAAGTGCTGATGTGTTTGTAACGCTCAAATCAACTTTTCGCGATCATTCAACTAATGAGCAATAGGTTTTAGAAACTCACCGTCTTTTGAGACGGGGTTCTGTTCTATCATCTTATAAATAAAGTTGAGTGGTGATGTTCGTAACGCTCTCTCAACTCTTCTCGTTCAGTCACATAAAAAGCCGAGCAGTGGGTTTTAGAGACTCACCGTCTCTTAAGACGGGGTTCTGCTCTATCATCATCATAAGCATACAATTGAGCTGATGTTCGTAACTCTCCCTCAACTCTTCTCGTTCACTCACATAAAAAGCCGAGCAGTAGGTTTTAGAAACTCACCGTCTCTTGAGACGGGGTTCTGCTCTATCATCTTA
>JAQFZZ010001725.1:0-10291 GCA_034696405.1 Isotoma caerulea | reverse complement strand
TACGAGTGATGTTATCATATCCATCGATAATATTCTTTTAGGTACTTCTTATCATTCAAAGATAAAAATACGGGAGGGATGATATGATTTTGGAAAATAAACCGCAGGGCCTGCTCTTGTGACTTTTAGGCATTTTTGGTGTCGTTGGGTTTTATTTAATACAATAAAATCGAATTTCATCGAATAAATGCATTTTAGTTGCTAAAAATTTTAAAACTTTTTTTAGTAAATATTTAAAACTTAAATTGAAAGCAGATACATTTATCAAAAATATCACCCTATAGTTCCTTCATTATTGCACAAAATATTCAAATCATTTTGATAAAAATTGAAAATTTACATGAAACAGCTAAATCTGCAAAATATGAAAAAATATGCAGAAACACGTGTATTTTGCATTGGTTTTAATTTATTCGTCCACATTTTTAAGTCTCATGGAGCTAGCATAGTAGTATTACCAGTTAAAGTTGAAATAAATTCCTAAGTACTTCATACTTGTGGGGCTAAAATTACGTAACTCCTCCCCTCTCCTCAGAGAGTGGATCGGTATTCTTTGGAATAAACGGAATTAGTTTAAATGAATGGGCCAAGACTACCAGAAAAAAACAATCGTTTTATCTTTGTAATTACATTACGATAAAAAATCAAGATTTTTGCTGGATGAATCATTCACAATAATTCATCAAAAAATATTTTTTAAATCCCTTTTTAGCATATGCCATAGACTATGCCTGCTTTAATTTGTTATCTAATTCAAACAGGAGTGATACAAATTATTAATATGATTTTTCATTTTTGTGGTGCATCAAAAATCAGATCAGATGTGACAGGTTAGGACTTAAAAACTATAAAAGGAAATCGCAAACGAAATTCAAAATGAAAAAAATTTGTAAAAATTTATGAGTAATAAAGCATTTGCAAAATTACTTAGGAAAAATGATAATTTTTTTAGATAAGATAAGAATGAATTCATTCATCTGTACTATTAAGTACCTCAAGGCATTTCATAAGTATCAGGTTCGTGGAGATTTGCAAAATTATGATATGATATGTTTTTATTACATGGTATGGTAATACACACCTCTAGCCAGAATATAAAAAAATTGATTATGGAGATGAAACGGATATGAAGTGAAAGGATGATCTTCTTCTCTTGATCTTGTGAAATCATTATTCTATCGATCAGTGACATTTAGAGTTTAAAAATTCATAAATTTCATACATCTTACAAATCTTACTGATCAACTCACTTTTTTCTTATAATCTTTCTTAGATTCAGAGTTCTAGTCTTATAATACTCATTTGTGATTGTGACTTGTGCGTGACCTAAGCTTTTTGACCAACTAGAACGATCAGCTTGAGGAATCATGCGTTCCGAATATTTTCTTTTATTTTAGTACACCTTCCTTTATTTATTCGAAAAAGAAACTTGAAAATGTGAATTTACAACTGGTGACTGGAAATTCTTGCTTTTGTTCAAAATATGAATATTTATTAAAAATAACAAAATATTTTTAGGTTGATTTTGAGACAGAATTTTTGTTATTAAAAAGGTAAATGTACACAATAGTGTGATATTTAGGAAGGTATCCTCATACACAACAACAACCCAAAACGACCCTTATCTTCTTTTACTTTTATTATTGCTCCAAGAAACAACAAAACACAAAATTTACATATAAAATAAAACTAGGTACAAACCACTTTGGGCATAGCATCCTTCCGCCTACAACCTTCGGAAATTTCTATTGAAGATTGTTCTGAAAAACATTTTCCAGCAGTTCTCTTACAATAAATCGGATTACAATGCAAATTGCCAAAGTCAGTTGCGAACCTAAAATATAAAGTGCATTTGGTCGTAAATTTAATACCTTCTCTAGGTCAGTTTAAAAGAATTTTGGACATCCTGTATCCTGTACCTTTTCACAAGACTAATTATCTTAAAACTATCTTTTCGGCAAGGTCAAACTTGAGACAGAAAACAGCAACGGACAACAAAATTTATTTAAAAATAAGTAAATTAGGTCCCTCTCTGAATTCTGACCTATTTTTTCCGCTTTTGTTCATGAAATTTGGAGGTTCAACCTCTGCCTGCATGACTCGAAATTGTTTAATTGCATAGGACCAACCAAGTGTCCAATTCTTCGAAAAGATTCGTTAAGCCGGTGCGGTGGTTCGGTGGGTCAATAGTTGCTTTATTTACTCGATATTTTTTCATTATTATTATACCTCTACTCTTTTGTTATAAAATCAACGATGTTATTATAAGCTTACCAATTTCTAGCATTAAAGCTTGAAAATTGTGCTTTCAAGTCAAAGGTAAAATGAAAGGTTAAAATGTTCTAATATCTCATTATTTATTCATAATTTCTGAGGAAGTTTTATGACTTTCGTTTTATTTCAGGAAATATGCATATGGTATAGTATACACGTGTAAAAGTTACCCAAAGGTAAATTGGCCATTGTGTGTAGCTCAATAATAACCTGATTTGATTGATCAGTGATCAAGTGATCGCTGATCAATGAAAGCCGCAAAAATGCTACAGGCTCTCATGTTATTAGACGAATTAACTTTTATAAACCAAACCCTTATAAATATAAGCATTTAACTTTTGAAGTTGAAGAATTATGACCGTGATTAATTCAACAAGTATGATAACAGAGAGATAAAATGAAGAGGTAAAAGTTAAGTTTTAACTAACCAGACAGATCACATTTAGCATTTTATTATTAATTTTATAGTACATGCAGACAGTGTACTTTAAGCAGGAAGTATGCCAAAACAACAGAATATTTTTTGATAAATTTTTATTTTACAGCTTTACTTTAAGTGTGCGCAATTTTTATTTCAAATTGATTTTGCTGCATTGTTGGATTTGAATTTGTTGATTTGGATTCATTTTTAAGAAAAATACGAAGTACACACGGTCCATTTGTTTTATGTAAAATAAAATATGACAAAGTGGATTTCCAATTCTTTAGATTATGTAAAGGCATGAAGAATTGCTGAAAGTTTGAACAAAGAGAATAGAAAAATTAGTACGGAGAAAATAACGAAACAAAATGGATCAAATAAATTTGAAAACCAAATTAAAATTCAAGCATTTTTTTTGTTTATTTTGTATATTTGATGTAAACACGAGCTATTTGCATATTATGCAAAACATTTCTAAAACAGTACATAACACACACGTGTAAGATAAAATATAAAGTCCATGCTATAAAAGTTGCTTGAAAGAGTTCGATCAATGATTCTTATTTAAATTCAATCTGATTACAGAATTCTGTAAACATTTTGAAAAAAACGCTCAAGAGATTTGTGACATAAGTAGGTAAGGAATATTAGAACGCAAACAAAACGGATATTAATTTAGTAAGCCGGAAACGCTTTTTAAATGAGGGTCGTAAAGCGAATTTGACCATGAATTTTTATTTATCGGCGTTTGCAAATCAAAATCATTCTGAAACTGTTTTCTTATTTTGTCAATGAAAGCGTTCAAAGCATCAATTTTTTGTTGGTGATGCTATCGCAGTGTGATGGTTGTTATTCGAGTAAAAATTTCTGAATAAATATTTTACGAAATATTTACTAAGAATAGTTTAGTTAATCATTCGAAGTAATCTTTAAATTCCTATTTGAACTATACTAACTTGAAATACAAATCGTTTTATTTGTTTTTTATGACGACTTATGACCTTGGTAGTTGTAAACTACGATTGAATGAAATAAATTGAAAAATAAATTAAAGGGGTTAACGTAAGCAAATTTTGTAATGTGTTAAAAATTACGGAAGTTCACGAATCACTTTGCGTGTCATGAACATAAATAGCTACTTAAAAATATGATATTTTATAATCTTGGGTCACAAGTCATAATTTCAATTCTTATGATACATTTCGTTATCAAGTATTGAATACAAAAGAATAAGAAAAGTACCAAACCAAATCACATGCATTTAATATTGTTACATAATAAAAGACGACTTGAATTGTTTCTGAAGAATTACATCCATCCTACCGAAAAGGATAGAACCCACGAACGTCGTCATTTGAGAGGTTCGCATGACAAAAAAGGTTCGAAAATTATGTTCCTTTATAGTCTATTACATACAAATGCGACATTCTCATCGTTTATCTAATCTAAACAAGTGGAATTTGATATCTTCAGCTACTTCTGTCGTAAAGCGAATTACCCTTTGAAATCCGACACCAAAATTAGTATGCATAATACGATATAGCAAATTACTACTGAACTTCTCATTCCATTAATCCACAAACGTGTTTTATAATCCTATTATAGAATAGTCACTTCTTGTTAAAATTTACCACATTCAATTTAGTATGTAATTTAATGCAATGTGTAATAATTCGGTTATCTTTTCATTTGACAAATTATGTCATTGTAAAACAATCCTCAAGAAGATATTGAGACTGAAGATAAATGAGAATAAATGTTAGACTGGAACTTTTCTTTAAAACTTTCATAATTGATTTTTACACGATATTTAATCATGTTCTTGTCATGCTGATTTTACTTTTGAAACATGTTACTTTCCTTTACATATATTACAAGATTTCAAACGATTGCCATTTCCCAATTTATTAAAAAAGTGTGTACATCCGGTTTCCATTTCCACCTTGCACAACAAACTGCAATCATACAGTTATTCTCATTGTACATAAGACAGGTGGCAAGTGTCCAAGTAAGAAAATGCATCTTAGAAAAAAAAACAAGGTACAAAAATGGTAATCTTAATAATAAATGTTAACTATCCTCTGTCTGTACATGGTTTGATTAGAAGAAAAAGATAAAGTGAAAATGGAAAGATGTACGAAAGAGACAAAAGAATTGAATGGTAAAAATGGGTGCAACTAAATATATTGGTTTGGTAAGTTGAATGGCCACTGAGTGCAGAAATTGCGAGAGGCAAAAAATATCGTAAAATACCTACTTTGCATATTATGATCATGATACACGATGTCATTTTTAGTTCATCATCATCTCTCTGTTAATCCATCTCCTAGTTAAATATGTAAACCATGTATGACTAAAAATGTTGTGTAGCATCAATATACACGCTGTACCAAAGATATTTACCATACTCACCTATCCACACTTTTGCATCTCTCTAATGTATCTATCTACCTACCTATGGCGTTACAAACTTTTACAACTTGCTGCTAATAATAATTAAGATTAGATAGTCGATTTTCAGTCAAGATGAACGAACCAACGCATTCAAATTTCAAATAAAAGTCTGCATCAAAAGGAGAAATTGACTTTTGCATTATTGCATTCCAAATTCCAATCTAAGTAACAAAATCAATATAATATGTATAAATACCTCTGACTGCCCAGTATAAGATTCTTGTCAGATTGGATATCTTATGCGAGGTTATTTTGCACTGTGTGGTTTGGTTTGGGTTTACTCGTACTAACTAAAATGCAGATTGACTCCTGAGGATTCATCTTGGTATAGAAAAGGTACTTCTTCCTACAATATGTGAGACGTCCATTCAAAATCATACCATCTTAAGATCGTCTCGTGTCTTTCGAATAGTTTACTTACGAACGAAACCACGGAAGGTATGTGTCAGAGAGACAGTCCATTTTGGATATATGAAACGATATTATGATCCTTACAAAAGATAGCATTAGGTGCTGGGCAAGTAAAAAGTAAAATCGAATACTGTAATGTTAAAATTGTTAAACGATCGTCCTGTCAGTGTTTCGATATAGGTAGGGACAGCCAGAGAGAATACATTTTAGTTTCTATTCTATTCTTGAGAAACAACTTTTGTCCATTCTTCTGGTTTGGTTACTCAGAGTCAGACTCACTTTGTCAGTCTTCGTCAGTCGGCATGGGCATCTCTTGTCTTCAACAACTTGTTCCTTTTTAGAGTCTTCCACTATCACAAGCGTTGGATTTATTTCTCTTCTAGTCTATAATAAGTGTCTTTTGGTGAATGTTGTTTCTTACTCGACTAACAACTTGTTGATCCAAAGTAACAGTAACTTTTAGAAGCTATTTTACGCATTTTACGACGTTGTTGTGTCTTCTTGCCATGGGTGTTTGTCTGCAACGTGAGATGAGACTCTCTAGTTTTTAATTGGTAATCTTGCAAGTGCTATTGTATCCAAATTTTTAAGTGTTAAGAAGTAGAAGGCAATATAAAACTTTAGGCTATGTAAAAGTGATAGCTGGGTGAGGAATATGGAAAAGTAAAAGTGTTGGGTCTTTATATTTATAAGTTAAATTGAAGATCGAACAGGAAGTGTGGATTGCAGAGTGCAGTCGATTGATAGAAGTGAAAAGGTATTTTTTGCTTATCAATACATCTGCAGTCGGCATCTTCTCAGAGATCTTTTAATCAATTATGATCATCATCATCTCAAAATACTACTCAATAGGATGTGGCTTTCTCTTTGGTTAACTAGCTGTATGAAGGTTGTCTCTTTTACCTCATAAAGTTGGTTTACCAAGTTAAAGACTATTCTAAAATTCAACGTGGGATATTGTACCGGTTCCGGGGAATTTCCAGGAAATAACGGATGGAAGATTTTGGAATGAAGGAAGATACCGGCAACCGGTGGTCGTGGTATCTACAACCGCTTCGAAATGGTAAATAAGCTTTAGAAGCTTAAGAGTGTGTTACAATAAATATGCATGACCTAATTTAGTATCTTTCAAGCTAAGCATCGAATTCTCTAAAATTAATTAATTCACTTGTGTCATTGCTATATTGTCATTGCATGTGCTAATTATAATCAATGAAACATATAATCGTTAAATCTATCGCTAAAATAATAGTCTCAATTTGCACAAATAACAGGAAAAAGTGTCTACAAAGGAGGTTTATCATTTTCCATGCATTTAATTATCTCACATATAGGTATAATTATCAAGGTTGAAGGTGTTTCATTTCAGATTAAATGATTACCATTAGAGTAAATTGTTATTAACGTCCGCCTCTTCGATTGCGTCTGCATGCGGTGTGGTGTACAAGCGTTGGTTGGGTTGGGCTTAAATTAAAAGATTAAAGATAAAGGCTAAAAGCTTTTTGCATGAATGTAAAATGTATAAAATTCCTTTGCTCAGCTTACTTTTTGAAACTTGACTGGGCATTAGGTTAGGTACATTAAAATAGTTTTAAATTTTAAATTTGCACTTCTCTCAAATGTCAAAGTCAATGTCAATTTGAAAGTCCAATTGCATTCTTAAAATTGTTATCCAACTAGTCGTAGATGTTACAGCGACTAGATTTTTGCATACATTTTTTCTCGTGAGTTCAATCAAAGATGAAGATCATCACGATTGTATCGCATCACCTCGTATCATATCAGCTTTTAACTTGGTATCGTCATCCTTAAGACAAAATTAATAAAAACTGTAGTCCGTCACTGCAGCAGCAAAGAGCAACAATGAGTCGACTTAATAATGATAATACTTTGATGATAAAGAAAAAGCTACAGCTGCAGCAATGTAACATTAATAACATTATAACTAAATCTGGAAAGCATTGATTGCCTTGAGGCTTGGGCTACCTTGACCATTCATGGCTATAATGTACATACATGCACACAAAATCTTGTGTCAATAATAAGCTTACAAAGCGTGTAAAAACATTGAGATGATAACGTCATCGGTTAAAATTCCTTTATTTGTCATCCTATAAAATTCTATTGTGTTTAGTGTTTGGTATATGAAATCAAAATCAAGCTTAAGCTTAGCATTGAAATTAGTATTAAAAATGATGAGTAAAACTAACTCGATTAATTAAGTGAAATAAAAATGTACGTACCTAATAGATAAGCTAGAATGACTTTGGAGGTTTTTAGGCGCTTTTACATTGTACCTCACCATCAAATGTCAAATGAAAATCTGTATATAGAAGAACTTGCATGAGTCCTTATTCAAAAGCTCATAATTTCATGCTGTGTGATTTCCGTAAAAAAAGGAAATACTTTACATAGAGAGAGAGAGAGCTTTTTACTAAAGTTTTACTTCTCATTCATCTGACAATGTATTACTTTGATTATTTTTGAAAAGCTTATTCGGTTGGACACCTTAAAACAAGTGATTTGAGACAGGAAGGAAGGATGTGTATGCATATAAAAGTTATATGCAAACTAAGAAGAATAACAATTCTGAAGAGAAAACAACCGGTAGGTCTTCTCGGTGGGTTTTTCCAAGGGTTCTTCTTCGTCTCATCTCAATTGATTTGAATGGGACAAAAATTCATGGGCTTATTTAGTGCACCTCAGTCCCCATCCATGATGAAACCCAACCTTTCTTTTCATACCGTTTCCCATCCATAAAGATAAAGAATGCTCCCAGTCCGTCATCTCCAAGTTTCAATAAAATAAAACTAAAGCGATGAATTACCTTACATTCATTGAATTCACAAGTTGGAAACCTTTGTGCGAACCGATGTAAAAAGGTATGTACCAAATGCCACTACAACTACCGGTGTTGGTAACATACAAAATAAGTACAATAAAGGTTCATCTTAAAAAACTTTATTTTTTATTATTCTCATTCGAATTCTAGAGTTTCACCTTCTCTCAACAACATCCTTCTTTGAACAGAACCTTTTTTCCTTTTATCTTTGCAGCTTATACCGTAGAATAAGTACTATTGCCAACGCCAACTGCAAATCCAATGCACTATAAGGACTACATTTCCTTTATGAGCTTTCAAAGAATTTTAAGAAATCTTCAGTCTGCCACAGGATGAAAGAATTATACTGTCTAGAATCTTAAAATTTGGGACTTAACCGTCATTCATATTCTAGTTCAGTCACCGTCCTTATCCTCGTCCCTTGAGGTCCTTCACCTTTACTTTACATTCCCCCCCCATTTTGTTCTTCCAGGCTTGTCAAGACTTATCAGCAGTTATAAAGAAGAGGAATATATCACAAGGAGTAGAGGCTGTTGCTGTCATTATTCAGATTCACTTAGATGGATGTTGGAACTTGGAACTTTTGAAGGTTACATTACATGGCAAATACCTAGAGCTTACAAGCATTTCACCTGGAGATTTTTCTATTCGTCCTCTACATATATTATCAACATATCATACCTTCGTCTATTTTTCTATATTATATTTCTTTAGTCAAAATATGAGAGCTGGACGATCCATTACCTCATCTCATCAACATAATATGCAATACTAAATGAATGCTTGTCATGGCAGGCAAGAAGTTCTAATTGTCAGTTCTTGGTATCTTGCAATGAAATGTAAAAGGTCTGCCTGAGTCGACCAAAGAGGATTATTTGTTTGAAAGAATGGTTGATCTTGGCCAATTGTAAATCTTTATAGGTGTTTCACTTAAACATATTCATGTAATATAGTAATAGTAAGTAGGCTGACTAGTGACTTGTAGCTTAGCTACACTTCTTCATACGAACGCAAACGGCAGCCCATGGGCCATGATCTTGACATGATGGAAATGAAAAACACACGCGAAAACAATCATCAAATTGTTACATGTTTGTTCTATACTCTTATCAATCAGTATAAGACCAACAGGATGAAAAGTAAAAACTATTACTGACTGCAATATGGAGAATAAAACAGTTAGCTTTTAAAGCACGCTTAATAAAAATACTTTCAGCTATGTTGTATGAGATGCTAATATCTCTTGTGTTCATCAGATTAAACTTTTTAAAAATAACTAAAACGATCAGGACATATTCAAATTTTTTAAAGATCATATTCGCAGCCGATGAACTATCTTATTCTAATATTTTTAGCTGTCTCGTACTCCACTCCAGTTAATAAAATCATTCATAAAGTAAGTCGATCCTCTAGTCGATATAGTCGATATTTTTTATTTGGTTCGTTTCTTTGCTTGGTAGTGTCTTGTATTTTTGTCTCGTTTATTAGTTTTTGAAGGACTTCAAAGCATTTAAGCAAACTCAGCTTTAAAATCATTTATGAGTTTATGACTAACTAGCTACCCATAAGTGTTAAGAACGAGATAATAATATAAACTTCATACTCGTCTCTGTATCCATCTACATTACACACAAACATCCACAAACAAAGCAAATCAGGTTTTCGCCAAATGGGCAAACTACATCTTAGATAGAACCTTGCAGAATGTCAGCATAATATTATCAGCAAGTTACAGTAAGTACAACTTACCATACGTACAGACGTCTATGAAAATGAAAATGGCAGTAAAAATCTACATAATAATAAACCATATCAAGTACGGGTGTAACCAAGTAGCGTGAGCTGTACGTTTGAATTGTATTTGATTTGATAGTTTCAAACAATACAAC